>VZUI01049222.1:0-58011 GCA_013401135.1 Cettia cetti | reverse complement strand
TTTTTTTTTTTTTTTTTTTTTTTTTTTTTTTTTTTTTTTTTTTTTTTTTTTTTTTTTTGTTTTTGTTTTTGTTTTTTGTTTTTTTTTTTTTCTAAATTTTATATAAATAGATGCTACAAGAAAAAAGTGAAAGTTGAATCAGCTGCAGTTTGACCATGATAGTAGAACAATAGCCTCATGGAATTGCTTCATTATTTTTATTCAGTGACATTGAGGTAGTTTTAGGCAGCAAAAATCCCTTACTGCTATTTCTTGGTTGTCTAACACTGCAGTAGCAGTAAGTTAACTGACTTGGAAGTAGGCGTATAAAACTTCCAGATAATTTTTTATTTAATTCGTATTATTAAATATTTATTGAATTTAATGGTGTGCATGCCAAATAGAATTAAATTAAATCTTTATACCACAGGAATTGCTTGAATTTCTTGACTAACAAATAGAAGAATATTATTTTAATAGTGAGCATTTATAAATAAATATTTTACATAAAGATTTTTTTTAAAATTAGCATGCCTGGAATATTAGGGGGAAATATGTCAGAAATCCATAGGAAAAAGGCAGCAGTTTTATTACTTACAGAAAGAATTGTGGAGTTTGGTCGTTCCCTGTGGGGTTTTTTTTAAGACTAAGAAGTTCGGAATAGTTAATCTTACTCTTCACAATGCAGCCCATAAAGAGTTGGTATAAATTTCTTACAGACATCAACTCTGAAGAAAAGAATAATTACAAATCTGATGAAGTTCTTGAACATTCTGCTTGGACCTCTGTGGAATCATGTTGCCTGCATGATCATAGCAAGGGCATGTGAAATGATTAAGCTGTGCCTATCAAAAAAATTACCAAATTCTCCTGTATACCTTCCAGGGCTTAACTGACAGTGGATTTTAAGCAGATACTGAGGAAGCTGAAGGTCAGAATATGCCCTTTCTTCGCACACTGTTTCATGGAATATTAGTCACTTTTGATGTTTTAAATTACAATTGAATTAGACCAGGACTAACTGAGAAGGTGCTTAGACTGGTAAAGAAAAAACCCAAAACCTCCTGAATAAAACAGATGCTAAAGAATATAGGAAAAAACCCCTCTACCCTATTGTAATAGAAAGAGGTTTGATGTAGTCCTAAAATTTCTCAGTAGCCTCATTGCTGTGCTCTCAGAAGACCTATGAGAGGATTTTTAGGAGGCTTAAAATGTGGTATTGGCAAAGAAATGTAAACCTATTCCTAATGCCAAATAAAAGCATCAAAAGGGAATAGAACATGATAAAATCCTCAAGATAAAAGCAGTAGGAAGACAGCTAGTCAACAGCTGTGAAAACAGAATTAAACTTGCATAAATTGGAAATGGTATTCCCCAAACCAAGGCTGAAACCAAATAATAGAGTATGTATAACCTCAACACAGGATTCAAACTGGGTCAACAGGATATCGTGACTAATTTTGTGGATGACTGCCAACATGCTCAGGCAATTGCAGCCTATTGACCAATGTCAAACAGTTCAAGTTTGCTTTCCTCACAGACTTGAATTTTCAAATAAATATATCCTAGAGCAAATGAGCCAGTAACTACTGAGCAACATAGTGCTGAGTGGTAGGTTTGAAGCTTAAGTCAAATCACATTTAACCATATTTCAATATGGTGTGTGGAAGATAAGAGTAAGGATTTCAAACATGCATGAGATTTGGAAGAATGAAGGAAAGACAAATTCTGCATAGTATAAAGACATATCAAAATTTTTTTTAAAAAATATACAAAACTGTACTATGAAGAACATACCAGTTCCAGTTGTCAAAATACATTTCTATTGCTTTGAATGATCTAATTAATCCAGTTTATCTGCAGAAAAATACAATTTTTCTACTTGTTCTGTTTTTCTTAACTTTGTTTTTTAATTCCCATCTCCTTTAAGCCATTTTTTCCATTTAGGCATTTTTTACAGATGTTCATCTTCCTTCAGCTATCACTTTACCCTTTTGTCTCCACAGAAATGAAATTTCAGCTACTCATATTATGCTGAATTTTTATCTTCCAGTTGCAGAAAATATCTTTTCTAAGTGTCTTCTGTACCAACAATTCTGTGAAACAGATCCTGTATCTCAGATAGGGCATGGGGACTCAGATACTGGATCAAGATTGGAAAGTTAGCAGAGGGGCAAACTTTGATCTCTCCTCTCTGGTGACAAGTGACAGAACCTGAGGGAATGGCATGAAGCCATAGATTAGGGTTAGAGTTCCACAGTTTTCAAGTCAGCCATTTAGATAGAGCTAGTAGTCATCATGAAAGCCACACTCATGCTTCTGATCAAAATTTGAAGTCAAATTCAGAGCAAATAATATGTCAGTTGGTATTTATTGATGGGGGTCACTTATCACTCTATTACTTCTATGTTCTTCATTTCTCTTTCTTTGTTCCTGCCATTTATTTTTTTTTCTCCCTTTTAAGAGACCTGTCAATAAATGCTTCATCTTCCTCCATCTCTATTCCTGTGAAATAATTTCTTATGAAATTGTCTACCTTATTGTGTAACTGCCTCCTACTAGCATTTTGTGACTCACAGGTCTCTGTCTATGCTCTTGATCTGCCAAACACCTGTCCAACCTAATATATCTGTTTGTCAGATGTCTTCATCTATATCAATTGTGAATGTACTAGTAGCAGATCATCGACATAAGGTAAACTTCTTATGCTTTAACTTACTGTACCCTTCTAGGCATTATGAAACATGCGTAATTAGTAAAATCATTATTCTTCCCAAACTACTACTGCTACTGTAACTGTAAACAAAAGAGAAAGTGATGTCTATGGCATTTTTCATTTTCTTCCTCAGGTTATAGCCTCTTGTATGTTCCACTGCTGTAAGAGTAATACTTTAAATTTTCTCAAGTTTCTATTTATTACTCTCTGCTTTGAAGAAATTTAATCTGTTGTTTAAGTACTGTAAAAGGAGTATCCTGTCTTGCATTCCTTATCCAAGAATGATCTCACATGAAGATTAAATAAGCAGAGATATATTTTCAAGTTGGAGTACTTTCGAGGGTGGAGGAATGTTTGCCTAAACGGTGATAATCGTATTGGAAAAGAATTAATTCACTGAGTTTAGAGAAGAAATACTTGACACTTATCAACACTTCTTGATGAGTTCACTCATCAGGAGTCATGAATCATGCTCATAGTTCATATGATATTAGAGTTTCTATCCCACCCTTCTTCAAAACTGTAAAAAAGGTCTATTATTTTAAGAAGACTGCTTCCTTACAATATATATCTATCACAGAATCATTAAGGTTAGAAAATATCTCCAAGATCATGGAGTCCAACCTTTGACCAAACTGCCATGTCAGCCAAACCATAGTGTTAAGTGCCGTGTCCCTCCAGGGATGGTGTACCCACTTTCTTGGGCAGCCTGTTCATGAAGCAGTTCTTCCTGGTGTACAACCTGAACCTCCCATCACACAGCTTGATGCTGCCCTCTCATCCTATCACTAGTTGCCTGTGAGAGGAAGCTGACCCTCCTCTTGCTACAACCTCTTGTTAGGTAGACAGGAGGTGGAAGACAGTAAGCTCTCCTCTGTGCCTCCTTTTAGCTAGGCTAAACACCTACAACTCTCTCAGCCCCTCTCCAAATCCCGTGATTTACTTTCTAGACCCTTTACCAGCTTTGTTGGACTTGCTCTACTCTGGGCTTGCTACAGTGCTTCAGTGTTCTTGTAGTGAGGGACCCAGAACTGGACACAGCACTTGAGATATGGCCTCACCACTGCCGAGCACAGAGGGAAATCACTACCCCAGCCCTGCTGGCCACACTATTGCTGATACAGGCCAGGATGCCATTGGCCTTTTTGGCCAATGATGGTTCATGTTCAAGTGCTGTTGAGCAGCATCCCCAGGTTCTTTTCCACTTAGTGGCTTTTCAGCCACTCTGCCCCCAGCCTGTACCACTTGCTAGGGTTGTTGTGACCCATATGCAGGACTTGGAACTTTGCCTTACTGAACCTCATACTCTTGGCCTTGTTTCATTGATCCAGCCTGTCCAGATCCCTCTACAGCACCCTCCTATCCTCCAACAGCTAGACACTCTGGCCCAACTTGGTGTCTAAATTTTTCATGCAACTGAAAAATTAATATTAATATATTTCATAAGCAGACGTATTTCCTTTCCTTGAGAATAAAGAAAATTAAGCAAAGAATGAATAGTTTGCAAAATACTGTCAGCAGAAACTAAGAACAAATTTCTTGAGTTTCTCAAGAATTCCTGGAATCACTCTCTTCAACATTAATTATATTAATCCAGTTACTTACTCCACTGCCTGGGTTAATAAAAAAATTTCTACAGATTAAAGGGAAATTATTTCCAAGGGTAATCAATATGAAAATTTTCACCTAATTTTAAGAAGCAGAATAGGATTTCAACTTGAGACATAGGAAATACGTTTAAAATAAGTCACTAGCTGAAAAGTGTCTTAGTATAAAAATGAATCCAAAGTAAAATCTGAATGAATCAAAAACTATTGTCATGCAGAAAAGAAAAGGATATTTTCTGGAAAATATTTGTATTTTAATCACATCCAGAAAGTGGTTAAGAATGTAGTCTTTCCTATCTAGTCAGAGAGCATGTTCTAATCAGAAAGGTCATGAAAATTTTTTGTAAAAATGCTAACACCAATGTTCCTTGTGAACAATATTATGGTTTTATCTTGGATGTTCAACTACCCAAGTTCATTCTTTATTTTGGAAGTGAAATGTCGATCCTTGCTTTTACTAAAGGGTAGAAAGGGTGAAAACAAGCAATTTCTGCCAGTGAGCTGAAAGAATAGTAAAATATAATTAATAAAAAGAAAGAAAATACACTCAAAAATGGTAAGAAAAATAGTGAGAAAATAGAATGAAAAGTGGAGAGAAAGATATCTCTAGTGAACAAGGTTAGTTCTTGTGGGCTAGTATGGTATATGCTCTTATTTTTAAACAAAATGGTGATAAGATTAATGAGAGAAGCATTATTATTGTCTATGTAAATTCATGCATTCATTAATTGGAATACTAAAGTTTGACTTCATTAATTGAGACTTTCAAATAACCCAATTACTTTGAATTCTGCATCCTCTTCCAAAACCCCAGTTTTCTGGGGACTATTTACAACTAATGAATTTGGAAGACCACTAAAATCTTAACATTACTTACAAATTATACAGTGTAATCCCTCGTGATTATTTTCATTGCAAGGCAAATTTTACACATGACTAAAAATGAGAAGAATCAGTAGCAGGAGACAGAACATCTTGTGCTCCTAACAATGGTTATGGGAGTGCCTCCTTAGCTTCCCCTGGGCAAACTCTCCAGGGTGACATTTGATAAAACAGAGGTGAGTGCCAACAGAACATCCAAAACTGTCTGAGAGGGAGTTTGCCCAAACTGACAATGATAAAAAAGACATTCATTGGCCACAGTAAACAGCTTAAGACTAAAGGTATCAGCTTGAGAAGAACTTCAAGAAAAGCTTGAAAATTTGTCATAGTAGGAAGAGAAAATAAAGCAACAAGAAAGAGTCAAAAGCTGTTTTGACACTGTCAGAAATCACCCCACTGACATTGCAAACTGTACCTTGACCTTACTGAGAATCCTTCCATGAGATGCCATGGCTGTGTGCATCTGGCTGAAGGATTGACAGTTTGGGTGCACGAAACAAGAATCCACACTTCTGAGGTACATGTCTGAAGTAGAGGTGTGGACTTTCTTATGAGAATATGTTTTGTTGTTTTGTAGAGACTAGAACCTACACCTCCATCAGAAGGGTACAGAAATAAAGAAACCCTCATTCTCAATGAGAATGGGATTACACTTCTCACGGAAGTGTTTTTGGGGTGAACTCGGAGGGGTGTGCATGTGTGCCTGTGTGCAGGTCTAGGGATTTTTATAGAAGGTGATTTAGAAATGTCTAGGTGTTTTAAGTATTGAATATTACATTTTGCCTTCATGAATGCACAATTCACTAACTGCTGGTTAGTTACATGGTATTAATAAATCTAACAGCTTCAGTTTTGACTATATGTTACAACACATGAAAACTGTAGATATTTTCCTGCAATGTTTCTTTCTGAATGCAATCAATCAAGTAATTAAAAAAAAAATTGAGTTGACCTTTTTGACTATGTACGCCCATGCACAGCTACCTGGCATAACTAAAAAGAGACAGTATTTAATTTAACTTTATTTTCAGCCAATACATTTTATAACAGTTGAATTATTTCTAGTAAATAAGACCAGTCAGAATTTAGCTTCAGACAGTTCAGTGTGTGGCTTATAATAAGATTTTGGCTACTAATAACCTAATTTAAAATGCAGGCGGCATTGGGGGTCTTGTTTTGTGATGTGGGTTTTTTGTTTGTTTGATTGGGACTTTTTGTGGAACTTTTTGTTTTGTTGTATTTTGTATTCAGCTTGAAGGAATAAAGTTATTCTGAATTATGTAATATTTTCTTATATGTACAATGTTTTGTATTTGTTATAAGTGTATTTCATTTTCTCTATTTGCAAGAAAGGCTAAAAGGTAATTCTGTTATTTAAAACAGTAAAATGATCATGGGGATATTTTTGAGATTTTATCTACTTCAGTGTCTGGGAAGACTCGACGTCATTCTCCAGCTGCTGGTGACTATTATGGAATAAAATTTTGAGACTGTGAAGCAGGGCTGTCATCTGGGGTTGGATGTTGGTGTTAGAATGATCATTGTTCTTGTCCGAGTACCTGATGGAACAATGACAGTGTTAAAAGTACAGGGTAGATGAATGTCTTGCAGTTTTCCTAACAGATAAATTCCATTCTCTAATCAATGGCTATACAAGAATTTTATTCAAAGTAGACCAGATTAAAGAGGAGGAATAAGGATGACACCTAACATTTGGCTCAACTCAATATTGAGATATATTGCAATCAGATAGTAGATCAAAATCCTGCAAAAAGTAAAAAGTAACAGGATCCCTTTCTGCCATATTCTGAGCTTTCTGAAGGACTAAATCCAACCTGTCAGTTTCTGCCAATCTGCCTTTGTCATAGAACCATTAAATGGTATGGTTTGAAAGGGACCTTAAAGATCAATTAGTTCCAACCCTCCTGTCATGGACAGGGACACCTTTCAGTACACCAAGTTGTTCAGATCCCAAGCCAACCTGGCCTTGAACGCTTTTTTATCCACAACTTTTTGGCCCCTTTAAACTTGTAGATAGCTTGAGTATAGAAATAATAAAATTTTTCAATTAAAAGAAATGTTACATAACCCCAAAAATCACTTACCTGTAAATGCAAATCTCTGCCTTTTCTAAAAAAACAATAAAATTGTTACAACTGCAGTCTTCAATTTGTTTGAAATGACTGAGAGTTATGATCACTAAGTATCACTATGCTCAAAATTTTACAATCCTTAACTTCCCCACAGGGCAACCTCAGAGAGAAAATAGTGTATGCTTATCAAATCCATAAATTTACATATTGGTTCTTCTTATTCCTCTAATAGGAACATATGGTCAATATGTAGAGATATTAGTAAGTCAGAAAACAAGAAGAAAAAGAAGCAATATATTTTTTTAATTTAACAGTGAAAGTAAAAAGTGATAATGAGAACTGTGGAAGAATATAATTTTTCCAGAGAGAATGAAATAATTATAAGTCCTGTCGACATGCAGGGTTCCATGCTAATTATAAGAATGTGAGAAAAAAGTAATAGAACAGTTAAATGGTGAAGAGTATTGACTGCATCATATTAGATATGGATCCACTAGATCTGCCTTAAAATAGAGTAGGTAAAAAGCATTGGTTCAGTTTTGTATTAAAGAAGATACTTGGAATGCAAATACCACTGATGAAAAATCTGGTTTATATTTGTCTGAAATCAGGTATATTTTGAAGCAGCAAATACACTAGGTGACCCACACATTTCTGAATATTTTTGCTAGACATAATTTAGAGTTATCCTCACTAAGGTCCAAGACAAAACAACCACACTCAACCTTGCTACTGTCACCACTAGTACTTTGTATGTGGAAACTGGCTTGCAGCTACTGTGAGATTAACAATTTCCTTTAAACGTGAGGAAGAGGGAACAAACAATTATCTTTCAAGCAGATATTATTGGAAAAATGATAAATTCAGTTTCAAAATCCTTGTTTGTCTATTTTAGAAATAAGCAAGTTGTCAAGGTTTTTGTGTGTCCTCATTGAAGACGATAGAAGCTGGGTAGTTGTAAGAGCAAAGTTCTTAATTGCATTGTTAAGCCAGTCTCATAAAGGCAAAGTTATTACAGTCCGAGCTACAATATAGAAAGCCTTCTTGCATAAAATCCTTAAGCCCCAAGAAGAAACAGCAGCCACAGCACCCACATTCAGTGTTCTGTGAGCTTCTTATCAGTAGCAGCTGCTGCTGCAGCAACAACCGCGGCATTTGATCAGTGTTTTTCATGAGCCCACTAGCATTCTCAAAGCAGTGCACTTTATTCTGATTTTGCCAATCAGGTTAAAACTTGAATTTTCTACTTCCTTGCTGGACCTATCCCAAGCTAAGACTGATGTGTGAAGGTAAATGCAAATTCTTACACAAATTCTACATATATAACTCTATCTCTTCTATCTAGGAACATTTAGCAAGGTTACATTGTTTTCATTACATCTAGAACTTACTTGTCTTTGCAAAAGGCAGTGCCACTGAACTTTAAACTAGGTTTTAGGTCCTTTTCTTACTAACTAATTGAATCTCTTATTTCCTAAGGCACTTAAAAAATCCTCTATTTATTTAAGAACTAAACTTGCCTCATGTCTGTGTGGATTTATGTATTTCAGTTTTTCTGAAGGTTCTAATTCAATCCTCACATTTCAGTGCCTCACAGGCACTCCTGGGCCTGTGTGGATTTGGCCCAGGGGGATTCGTACTTCAACAGCAAGTAAAGGAAGGAGGAACAGTAAGAGCAATTGAGAGAAAGCAAGAGAAGTGCAAAGCTTCCTTTCTTGGCAGCCACAAGCCATTAGAAGAGCTTGGCTGCCCATGTAACCACAGCCTCAGGCAGCTGAATGCATGCCAAGAGCAGAAACGGAGACACAAAGAGATTCTGTTTCTTATGGGATTATCCTGAAGTTGAGGGAAGACTTGTTAATATTTAAGCATTGATATTTCTTGCCTGGGTTTCTCCAGTGAAGAAAGCCAAATAAAATCAAAATTTTACTCTTTCTGCTCTCTGGTACATGATTAAAAGTTTTCTTGTTGTAGTTTAATTTATTTGTAAGAAAATCTGTAAAGTTGTGTCTTAAATTTTGATACAGCAAACTAACATTTATTCTGGAGTTTAGTTTAAAATGAGCAGCTGAGAATCATATTATACAACTGGGAGGAAGAGAGAGGAATTTGATTTCTCAGTGAAAGCAACTGCTTTGAAATTGCTTTAGTTAGATAAATGGCCCCTAAATAGATGAGGCTCAAATCAATTAAGATTTTGCAGATTTGGATCAGAATTATAAAACTGGAGAAGAGACAGAAGCATGTGCATTTTGAGCATACTGCTTGTTGCATTAGGACTTTTCTTATTAAGATGCTACAGCTTTGAGCTGTCTCTTGTAACAGCAGCATTGTGTGCAATTACAGTCAATAAAAAATTCAATCTGTTTCTGAGGCCAAGGCAGAAACACTATTCTGTATTTTCCATATGCTAAACAAATTAATACAAATCTTTTCTCAGTTAGTCTCCAAAACTGGATGATGGAAATTATTCAAAGTCCAGTGCTCTGCTCTGAACAAATGGGCTGTGCCCTGATATTTGTCCTTTGGTGCCTTTTCCTCAGGGTTCAGATCTACACACATCTGGCATAAATAAAGTGATGTGCAAAACTAACTGACTGTTACTTCTTTAGTGTTTCTTTCATATCACTGATGTAATGGATGAGGAAGGCTGTGCAAACCAAAACATTCAATTCCATATTAATTGAAATATAACTATCTGCTCTAGCAGTCTGCTGCACAGAAGGTGTTTATATAGACAGCATATATATATAATGTATAGGATACTGTTTGCACTTTTTGCATGTAAATTCCTACTGAAACAATATTTTTCTTGGGAACATTTTTCTTCAAGTTAGCAGCTGTTCAGGCTCTATGCTTGCAGCATAGTAAGGCAGATGATTATTGGTCCATACTGTAGTAGGAGCATCCGTATGCTGAGTCAAATGCTCAAGTATGACAGCGAGGTTTAAGACAACATACAAAAAGAATGTTATGAACCTCTGCCATGGCACTGCATAATGGTCAGTATGCAGGAGGGTGACTGGAAACATGACTCCTCTAGACCTGAGATGGAATAAATTATAAAGGTCACAGATAGGAAGAAGAACCCAAGTGAAAGGCAAATGAAAAATGTTTGGAATAACTGTTAAAATTTTTTGCCTGATGGAATATTGGAATACATACCTAATTTTCAGGATTAGCCAGATATCATAGTAGTACATCTGTTGATGTACTTCTTTAAATCACAGTAAGGCAACTAGATCCAGCATATTAATACCCAGCATATTAACCTATAAAGACAGACAATATTTAGAATTCTCAGCTATTATGAAATTTATGGAATACATCTTATACATTCTACTATAAGCTTTTGTGATTGGTTGTTTGCATTTTTGTGTTGTTTGATTTTTTTTGTCATGCTCTTGTGAAGATTCTTTTTATTTTGATATACATCTTGTTGGATTTCTAAATTTGCCTACATTCTTTCCTTTTCTACTTGTATTCCTGATACATAGCAGCAAGAAATGAATAATATAACTGATATGTGTTTGTCCTCTCAGCATCACAGAGGTCCAGTTTGGGTTACCCAGAAAGGCAGCAAGACATTCAGACCTTGCTAAAAGGAGATCATGATGAGTATCTGCTGAAAAGGAACTATTTATGGGACTTAAAAAATCTAGGTAGAAATACAGGTAGGAAATTAATTATTTCTTACCAGAGTACAGAGTGCCTGGCTCAAATTTGGATACCTGAAAACCTAAATGCAGTTTAGAAAAGGGTACACAACATATACTGTAAAAATGCTAGGAGTTAATTGCCCATAAAAGAACATTTTATTAGTCTGCCTTGTCCACTAGGAGGGTTAAAATATGGATTGAGAATTTTTTCTTGATTTTTCCCCTTTTGTGTGCTCAATTCCTGTCTGAGGTTTTTGAAAATATGTATTTGTATGTTTCACCTTATCTCAGATTACAGAAGTTCCCTGAAACGTTTATTGAAATATCCCAACAATAATATACTCTTTTCTCAGTTCCCTAGAAACATATCTAACATTTGGTGAGCTATCATTTGGTGAAATCCAAGAAAATTGAAGCAGTGCCCATGTGATTGGATTAGAGAACAGTGAAAGCTATTGGCAGAACTCACTGTTGATGTTTAATGAATCAATTTTGGTCAAGAAAGCATAACAGAGACCTTTCATTACAATTCTGCCCCTATGCACAGCATATCAGTGTGCTGAGATCTATACTGTTTGTTGAATGATTTGGAGTACTTCTGGATACAGAACACTCACATACAAAGAATATAGAACTGGAGTTCTCTTTGTATATCAGCCAATCTGAATTGACCTCAAGACCTCAAGGCAATGAAAATAGGTACTGAGTACCTATTTTCATTGCCTTTCTTATTATTTAAGATGTACACAAAGAGAATCTTGCTATGTGTTTGCATAATATATCACATAAACCACCACAAATCCTGAATAGGGCTGGCAAAACTTGTTCTTTCTTGTAAAGTCTGTTCATATTTTTTAAGAGCAATTTAAAATAAGCATAACTGTATATGCACAAAAAGATGATGCACACAAGGGTGGGAAGAGCAGAACACTGCTACTCTTTCAAATATAAATTTAATAGTTTCTTGGTTCTTATTTTTGCAATTTGGCTGCCTTTTTTTTTTTTTTTTTTTTTTTTTTTTTTTTTTTTTTTTTTTTTTTTTCTCCTCTCCGCATGACAGAATTGGATGGGGCTCTGAGAAAACTGGTCTGGTAAAACGTGCCACACATCAGAAGCATCAGAAATAAATGATGTTTAAGGTCTCTTCTAATCTAGACCTAATCTAATCTGTGATTCTGTGATTTATGGCTGCATGGGTTGGCCATATGGTCTAGGATTAATCGACTATATGAAGGAGGAGGCCACAGACTGGGTTGAATTTTTGTGAAAGAGCTAAGATGTTCTTCTGAGATGGGATCTTCTAGACCTGCAGACTTTTGTTTCTGCTTTTTAGCATTTCACCTGCCCAGTGTCTGCTTATACAGACTAGAGTCAGAGCAGGGGATTATCTTGGGAACAACTACCGATTGCAGCATGAGGGGAAGAAAAAGCAAAACCAAAAAGAAGGTACAGAAAACATGTGCTGGAATTCTTTCTGGTAAAAAAAACCCTACCCTTTTTTAACAAATATTTTTCCCAACACAAACGGCTGACAGGTCTTTTTATACAATATTCCTCCCTTAACTGTTTTTTAAACAGAAATGCATTTGAAAGAAGATTTTATAGACCACTTTTCAAGGCACAAGAAGAGTGCAGTCACTACTTGCATGTCTTCAGCACTCATACAATTGTGTAACTCCAAGTGTGCAACTGACATTTTACCTAAGATGCAAGGTTCAGCTCACTTTCAACCAGGAGTTGGTTAAAAAGGGCATTTCGTTTGGGGCTCAGGGAATTTTCAGGTGCCTAAGATTGGCTCTGGATCATTAGTTCATTCTTTCTGGTTAAGCAGATATATATTCAACAAAGTGCAGTGTTCGGTTACCAGTCCTTCTGTAGAAATGCACAGATGCATTTCTGCTCATTGGCACAATCATGTATCCATGGGAAACTAAATTTTCCATTATCTTTTCTATTGCTGTAACTTGTTTTTGTGCTTTGCAGTGTCACAGATTAAAAAACTAAGTGGAAAAGAAAGAAAAGAAACTGTAAGACTGTTGAGGAGAGAGAAAAGTAAGCTGGTTTTAGAATTGATTTTGCTCAGAGACCAACCTTGCACCCGAGAGATGTTAGAAAATACTCAGTGTGAGAGAATTCATGTATTTGTGTTTGCTTTGGGTTGTTTTCTATCTACTAAAGAAATGAAGCTCTCTCACCAGATAACAGAATGCTGTGAAAAATTTTAAAGCATTCCTCACACAGACTTGAGGCCTCTTTGTAAGTGGGGAAAGGGAGATAAGAAGTTCATAGATTGTAAAACACAGCCTGGTAACATCTTGTGTGTGCTCCAGGCCCCCTTTTATATGTAACACAGGACTCAGGCCTTGCTAGGTTTTGCTCCTGCTAAAATGAGCTTATCAGGGTATGTGCTTCCATTTGTTTTTCCTGGAATCCTTAAGCCAGGGAGATAATGAAGTAAATCTACTCTCTACACTTCAACTTTGAGTTGTGGTCTTCTTAGTGTTATCTCCATATATTTGGTTCACATAGAAGCAAAACCACAGAACATCTGTAGAGCCAGTCTAAATAAATACCACTTATGCTGTCACTTCTCTCCTATCAATTAAAGATAGACAGGGGAGACATATCCTGGATCCTGCTTCAGGCCCTTCCTATGGATGGGCATCACACTGGCCATCTTCCAGTCACCTGGGATCTCCCCAGTAAACCAGGAGTGATGACAAATGATGGACAGTGGCTTGGCTAGCTGTTCTGGCTACTCCCTCATCACTGTAAGACACATCTAGTTCCACAGACTTGTGAGAATCTAACTGGCTCAGCAGGTCACTAACAGCTTCCTCCTGGATACAGGGGCCTGTTCTGCTCCCTGCCCCTGTTCAGGATGCGAGTTGTCATGAGGATGACCTGTTTTACTGTTGACAACTGAGGCAAAGAAGGTGTTAAATACCTGATCCTTTTCTTCATCTTCAGTAACTATATTCCCCTCCATGTCCAATGGACATTTTCCTTGCCCCTCCTTTTGTCATTAATGTATTTATAGAAATATTTTTAATTATCCTTTACAGAAGTGGCCAGGTTAAGTTCTACTTGAGCTTTTGCTTCTCAAATTTTCTTTCAGCATGATCTAATGACATCATTAAATGCTTTCAGAGTTGCCTGCACTCATTCTGAAACCTAAAGGATCTTTGTACTTTATTCAGTCCAACTCTGTAACACATCCATTTAAACATCGTAAAGATAATCACCGCTTGGAATATGGGGGAGTTAATAAGCTACAGCTACGTTGCATTAAATTGACTTTCCTACTGCATACATATGGTATTTTAAGAGAGGCTACAGCAATTTATTTTTGAACAGGGTTACAGGATTCTTTATTTAAGCAGAGCTTGGATTAGATCTCTGTAATGTGCTGCACATGGGATACCCACTTTGTGGTCATTCAGGTGCTTAGTCTGCTTTAGTGTGCAGCTGCCAGTCCAGCTACTGAAATCCATGAGAAGAAGGCATTTTACAATGGCATTCTCTGTGCTGACTGAGCATGCTGCATCAGTACATGAAAAGTACATGGAGCAAAACAGCTTCCTGTGTCATCCAAATAAGGCCTGTTCTAGACACTCATGTCGGAGGATACAATGCATAAAATACCAAGGTCATCTGAGGAGTCAGATTGGTATTCCTCCCCCTGAATTTACTAGTCAGTTTGTTAAAGAAATCAACTGTACATGTCAGAGTTTATTGGGATATGGTATTAAACTGAGGTTTTTATGAGAAGGGTGATCTCTGATCTCTGAGCTCTTAAGAGATCAAATATAATTCCTGTGAAATAAAATGATTTGTACAGTCCAATCTTTGGAAAAGAACAATGCCACCCACAAAAGTAGCTAAATGTAGCCTGGGTTCAGACAGCTTCACTAAGGTGGCATTTGTGTTCTCAGCAAAAGAAAGACTGTTTAAATCAAATGCACATATTTTAAAAAAATCTTAGCGATATTAAAGCAGGTTAGGAAGACAGCAACTTTAGCAAAACTGATAATTAAATGATTATAGAAAAGCAGAGCAATAGTTGTTCAGTCCTTACGAAATTGTGCTAAAGCTGTCCAAGGGCAGAACTTGCCTTCCTGAAGATTCTATATGAAAGTTGTATCCAGATCAAATATTTTAATTTTCTTTCCAAACTTCTGAATTATCATGAAACCATAAAATACAACCAGCAGACTTCTCCCGTATCATTAGAATATGAGGATCAGATTATTTTTTTACCTCTTTTTGCCCACCCACAGAAGCAATCCAAACACTTTTTCTTTTACAATTGTGATAAGCTAAACGGTTTAATTTCAGAGCAATAAGACTGCTTAAGTTACTTATTGTTCTCTGAAGGACAAAAAGTTTCGAGAGTCTATGTAAAGCTGTGAATATTATTTCAAGAATAATAAGAAAACTTAGCAAGATAAAGTTTAGAATTAAAGAACAGCCAACCATTGGTGGTCCAGCTGAAAATCAACAGTATTCAAGAATTTGCTCTCTTTAACTTGTATTGGAGTTAAGATTGTAATGAAAATGTTTATTGATTTGAGATGTTGTCTAAATGCTTAATCTCAAACAACATATATATATATATATATAAAAGTATGCATAATATATAAAACGATAAATTCTGTGGGAATAGACATGAGGAAAATACCCACATTAATTTGTATCCAGGCGAACCCAAGAACATGCAAAGAAGATTGCAAAACCAAATCTAATAGAGAAAGGAAGTAGAAAGGAAACTGATCGAAATATTTAATCAGAAACTAAATGTTTTGTTTTCTTGAAGTCTCAAACGTCTAGATTTTCAAAAGCATTCTCTATTATTAAGCATTTTCAAAAGATAGGTCAAGAAGAAAACATGATCTTCAGGTTTATTTTTTAAATATTGGCAGCACTCATGATGGTGAGTGCGTGTGACATACTTGGGTGCTGATGATGGAGCTGCAGCTCTCTTGTTTCCTTCCATCCCTTTTCAGTGTAATCATATCTCCACATGTCTGATCACTAGTGTCCATTTTAATTGCCAGATAGTCACAACTTGTGGCAATTCCAGTGAGAGGGAGGGAATAACCTCTATATTGACAAAGCAGGAAAAGAATCATGTTTAAAATTCTTTTTATAAAGAAAAATTATCAAGAGGTGATTCAACAAGTCAGGATATTATGTGACACAGTTCTCTAAAAATTATAAGGAATTAATTGCTCAGAGTTTCTTGACAGAATAATTTTTTAACAATCCATTTTTTAAACCTAAAATATCTCAATCTGAATGAGCAGACAACAGTGCTTATTTTGTTATCTATAAAGCAGTACTGCATTTTTCTCCGAAATAAAGCTAAAACCCAAAATAAACAAAAAATCAACCCAGTCCAACCAAAACAAGGCATTAGAATCTTCTGCGTAAAACAACACCAGTAACACTTTTTTGCTTTGTTTTTTCAGCATTGTGTTTTTTATAAACTTCACATCTGAATTCTAACAAAGAGAATTAATTCTTTCATGTCCAGAGTGACCAAGAAACAGTTATAACAATAAAACCCCCTAAATCTCAAAATGAATACATTTGTTAGTAGTTACAGGCAGTCAATTAAAGGAAAGGTGAAAATCACTTACTGCTGTTGTGTGGTACTTAATTTTCAAATAAATAAAGACATTTCCTCTTTTCAATTGTTAGTTTTATATCTTTCATACACAGAAAATTTGATATTAAATCTATAAAGAGAATTCTCAACCAGATAGCTTAAAATGTAAATGAGACATACAAAATAAAAGGAATTTTGTTTGTTAGATTATTTTGATCATGAAAAGGTGGCCTTTCTAATGAGAAAAATAGCAATCATAGGAACAGAAGTGAAGTATTGGACATTATTCTTAATTTTGATTAGTATTAAGAGGTAGAGTAAACAGTAAAGCTTTCATTTCTACTAGAAACTTTCTTCATCACTATCATATTTTTAACACTGAAGCACAATGAAAGACTAAAATTTAAGAAGATATCTCACTATATTAAATAATCTTATATTTGACTTGATCAACTAATTTCTCTACCTCTATATTGTCTTATTTCCACTCATTTTAAAATATAATTAAAATAAACCAGGAGTTTGTGTGAATATGACATCATAGGAGAAAGACTGAATGCTTTAACTGGCTGTTGCAGGACCTTAAACTGACTGTTATCATGTCTTTCAGAAAAAATGTCTTTTTTTGCTGGTGTAATTTTGAAAATTCCAGCATTATTAAATGTCTTTAATACAGATATATCTCAGGTCCCCTTGTTGCATAATCTCCATTTTCTGTTTGTAAATGTGCCTTTCTTGGGGTTTTAATAAAGCTTTATTTTTTCTCTTAGGAATTTGTCACACTCACAGCATCCTAACTTTATTTTCAAAACCTTACCAATTTTTGCTTGCCTTCTCATGATTTTCTCTTTTATTAGAACAACTTTAAGTGTTAACCATCTTCAACATGGACTGCTAAATCACACCTATGTGTTTTAATGCACTAAATTCAGCACTATAACTCAACTTTTTTCCATTTTCCAACAGTTCCATTAACACTTAAGTTCTTCTCTAAAATGCAGTAGCAGAGCTGCCACTAATTCAGTCAGTTGTTACTTTTGTCTATAACTCACTCTAAAACAACATTCCTATAATGGAAATTTACAGTTTTTCTTTTCCTTCCAACTTTAAGCACAGAGGGTAAAGAAATCCCCATTTAATTTTCTAATTCTAACCTTGCCTTCCATGACTTTTAAAACAACTTCCCTGAAGTCATCCTTTTGATGCAGCTTATGAGTTATCATGAGTAAGTTTATAATTGGGTCAGATCTCATTAGGTCTGAATTAAAACTTGTAGAAATCCATCACATAAGTTTCCTGATTCTACAAAAACCAGAAAATTTTTCACCGATTGGAAAGATTTGTCCTTTGCCATGATGGGAGCAAACTAAAACCCCTAGTCAATAAAGGGTCTTAATATATCTAAGAAAAACTTGCCTTTCTTTTTCTTGTACTTTTTTCCCAATTTTTTCTTACTCACACATCTCAGTGAGGGTTTTTTTTCCTTTGTAACATTGCATTGTTCCTTGGCTTAATACATAGAAATATTGTCCTGAAAGCCAATATGAAAAAATAGTGTTCATTCCAGAAACAGATATCAAACAATTTTTTTTTAAAAAAATTATTACTTTACTCTACAATAGTACCAACTTCTATGACTGGATCATGTCAGCCGACTCTCTAAAATAATTTAAATTTTTACACTTTGGGAAACCTGATTGCCTTCTGCAGTGAAACAAGTACCCAGATGGGTGAGTGGAGAGCAGTAGATATTGTCCACCTCAGCTTCAGTGAGACTTCCAACACTGTCTCACACAACATTCTCATAGGCAAATAGGAAAGTGTGGACTGGTTGAGTGGATGGTGAAGTGGATTGAGAACTGGCTGAACAGCATATCCTAGAGTGGCACAAAGTCTAGCTGGTGCATATGTTGAATGACTTGATGTTGTAAAATGGAGGTACTGGATTCTTCCTTGAACATCAATGTCAGAGTACTAACCCTAGCTCCTTCCACTCCTCACTGTGTTCTTTAACTCCTGTGACAAACCTCTACAAAAAACACCTGACACTACTTCATGTCCTTGGGTGATGAATAAAACTGGTGTTCTGTAGGGAAAGGAACATGCAATTCTGTCCACAGCCTGTACGCAATATTACTTCAGTAGTTAATTTTCACAAGTCATCTTTACGCAGGTATATTTAAACTTTGCAGTGCTGCTTTTTCAAACCTCCAAAAAATGGTGTTCTTTTAGAGTAGTTTTGGATGGTTTTTTCCCTTCACTTAAAAAAAATGTGACTGAAGGAACACAGGAACACTGAAAACACCTTACAGAACCACTGTCATAATTGTCAAGGAAATGTTTAAAAGCTTTACCAAACAATTATATTGCATTGTTTCCTCTGTGGTTTCGGTGGCAATGCTAAGGTGCTAGATCAATTCAGAACAGTAGGCATTACCTACTAGGCCATATATTACCAGAGAGGAGATATGACCCAACTTCAGCTAGCATTGACTCTGACTTTAATATTATTTGGAATTGAAGACTGAAGTAACATTTCTACAGGAACTATCATATGTGCTCTTTAGTTTAAAAGGCTTTAGATAGGATTATGCATATCTAATAATTTGTGAAATGCTTTAATTTCTGCTTGATATCCTAAGCAGATTATTTATTAAATGCTTTAATTTTTCTATGATATACTAAGAAGATTTCATTCATGCTTCTATGAAAGACCAGTAATTAGCTATATTATGTTTGGAGAAGATTTGCTAAAGCTTTTGAAAATATTTTTGTTCTCCTAAATACTCTCTATAAATAAAAGATATTTATAGACTTTTCACTTGAAAAGATTGAGTATTTGACTGAATAGTGTTAAAATGTAGTTACGTTTTCTTTTTCAGAAACTTGTGGAAGTTTTGATTAGGTCACAAGTGGTATTTTAATCTCTCTGAGACTTCTAAATAGTAATTACAGCTGGTAGCTCTTATATGTACTTCAGGAATGTGTATCCTGCTAGGCAGCTCTTTCCCAGAACTGCTATGTCACAAATAATTTTTTAAATGATTGCTGTTCTTTCTAATTCAATGTTGGGGTTTTTTTCCTTTACCCTATATTGGTATCTTGTTTACCTTCTATAGCTGAATTCGATTCCATTTGAAAAAATCTGTTTGTTCCCCTTGAAAGGTGCTGCCTTATGAAGACAACCTCATTGAGGATAAACACCCTTATTGCCAGCCCCAGGTAAAACTACAGTGTTGCCATCTCTGTAATTTTCAGCTCAATGGAAATATAAAAATGGGATCTCAAGCTCATAATTCCGCAAGGAAATCTTACACACCTAGAGAAATGTTTCCAGTATCAACCAGAGTTCAAGAACCATGTATGTGTGTTCCAGAAACCATGACAACGCTGAAAATGGGTCATTCCCTTAAAACCTTTCAGGTTTTAATAACACACTTGTGTTATTAACCATAGTCCTTACCCTAGCCTGGTAATTTCAGTAGAATGATTAATAATGATGTGATAGACATCATATCAACTATATTGGAAGATCTTTGCAAAAAATTTTAATATATTAGAGTCAGACATCTTCTGCTCAGTTTCAAAATCTTAGCTCATTCATATCCAACCTGCTTCCCTCCCATGAGCTAAGGCTGAAGAAAAGCAAAAAGTTCTTGTTGTTTAGGTTGACTACTCTGTGTGAAAGAGGATTCCTGAGGAAAAGGGACATAAAATAACAAAATAACTTGTTATAATGAGAGAGAGACAACAGCCCAGCCCAAAAATAAGGGAAAAGGAAATGAGAGAAAAGTTGTGTTAATCAAGACACATCAGTTCCCACTCAGCAAGGGTGTGTGCCTACCTCTCAACACAATTCTTACTTGTATGAGTAGGTAAAGTCATGGATATTCTTGGTCCCTTTCTGCATAGGTGCTGTCACTGGGAGGCATGGTGTGTTGTTGGCAGTAATGTTTTGCACACATAAAATTTAAATTTTAAAATTTTCTAGGAATGGAAGACTTTGAGAGTTGTGTGGCAAAAACAGGAAAAAATTTTTCAGCCAGAGAGGGTGGCTGAACCCTGGAACAGAGTCCCCAGGAAGCACCAAGCCTGATAGAGTTCAAAGAGCATTTGGAAAATGCTCTCAAGTACATGGTGTGACTCTTGGGGTCTTCTGTGCAGGGCCAGGAATTGTACTTGATGATTCTGATGAGACCCCTCCAACTGAGAATATTATATGAATCTACGATTCGAAGATAGGAATCGGATTTTGACTGCAGTTGAAAAAAAAACCTGATTAAAAAAGTGTATGTAAAGCAAAAATCTGATGTCATAAGTCTTTAAAGGAAAGATAAAAATGAATTATGAATAGGATGAATGACTGTGGAAATTCTCTACAGCCTCTTCCTGAGGTCAGAGGAAATGAAAATATATTAAAGTCAGATTCTCAGGGGTTTTAATGTGTCTACTGAACACAGCACATTCAGGTGTTTTATCTCTAATATAAATAAATAATCAAATAAATATATATTTATGTAAATGCATATTAGCTGTCATGAATCCTGATTAAAACAGTGAAGCAGGCTTAAGCTGTATTAATTAAGAACTTACAACTGTGAAGATATTAATCTCTGATGTCTTCACATATTATATGCAAGACATTGATCATTAGCATTGTATTTATGCCAGTTTTGGTGGCTCTTCTTCTATGAACATTCAAAAGACACATAAATACGTAATTAAGCATGTCTGTCTTACTCCAGGGTTTCTGTTAGAATTCTTGGAGCTGGGTGGACATCTCACATGGAGTCTGGGGAGTCTCATTTCTCTTCACTTTACTTATCTCAGGTGTAGAATCTTAGACCAAAGTCTAACTTGAGTCACTGAGACCATTATTTTTTCTGTGGCCTGGGGAATTAAATGTGACACAGTCCATTCTCAGGCCTAGGTTTCCAGGCTTTCAAATAAGTACTTGTTTTGCTTTCACCCAGAGTCAAAGAGCTAAACCCAATCTAGTTTCTGAGATAAGGGAATTTGGAACTCCAAACTGACAGAACTATACAGATGCACACAGAAAGACCTTCTTAAGTGAAACCCCTGAGCATGCTTAGTGACAGGCAATTCTACTTGTTTCACTGATTCTTATAAGCAATCAGCTATTTCAGAATTGAAAATTAACCATCCTTTAACAATCAGCTTTTTATATTCTAATAAGTTTACTAGAACATCTCTATACTTTTGCAAGCATTCTATTTTATATACTAGGGAGTTCAAACCACTTGGGACGTTGCAGTTAGGGTTGCTACAGAAGCAGCAAATGTCAGTAAAGCAGAAGTGTCTTGTGCTTGTATAAACAAACAGAGAGCTTCTCACATGTAAGTAACTGCCTACAGAAGTTAACCATCTTATTTCTGTGTCCTGGTTTTACCATACTGCAAAGGTCCTTGTCCTTCAGCAGCAAACCGAGACACACAAGCTGCCAGGTAGTGCAAGGAACCAGCTGCATCAAAACTGTGTATGTGGCAAAAGCTGACCTTGACAGATCTGTAACTTTGAAATATGCAGTGCCACAGGAAATTTAGGTGCATATGCAGAGAAATGTCAAAGATTAATTAGCTTTATTAGTGTATAGGTCATTACTTGTTGTCCCTGATTTTCTTTCTCCTTACTGATGTATACAAACAAAAATTTGGGCACAGATGATGGAGAAAGCGTGCGAAAGCCTGATATCTTAGAGAGGAATACCCTGACCCAACTTTCTCCTCCTGTAAAAATTTTGTTTGAAGTCCCTAAAGATACCAGCTATTTAAGCACTTCTTGTTGTGCAGGATGTGTTCTGAGATGAAGGAATCTTAGAGGACAGCAGGGAAAGTACAGAGCCCATCAGCTGGTCATACATACCCACAAGCAATTCACTGCCACATATTCAATAAACAGTAGACATGCCAAACTCAGAGAATATCCCTCCAAAACTCAAAACCAATATATTCCTACAGAAATCAGGCAGCACCAAATACTTACACTTCAATAATTAAAAACCATTTGAAGATGCTTTCATGTAATCTTGCCCTTTTAAAATAAGACATTAATTTACCTTTTTTTTTTAGAATTGTTGTCTGCCTATCTTGTGATTGTTTTTCAATTAAATGCAGCTTCCCACATTCTCAATAAGTACAGTTCCCCTGTAAACAATATTTTTTTAATGGTTTACTCTAGTTCCAGAAAGGAAAACATCAGTCGTGGATTTTCATAGTGAGTTTCTGGGCAAGAAGAAGAAAAAGCTTCTGTATTTTACTGAACTGAACATTAAGTGTACTCTGGAGTTCTAATCTAAAGTGAATGGACAATAGATGTTTATAAAAGAAAGTGAGACTGTAGTCAACAGACAGTGATAAACAACCTTACCGCTGTGGTGCTAGAACACCAGATCTTATATACTAGTGACAGTTCATCTGCTAATAAATAGACAAACGATTTTCAAGGAAAATAAAAACAAAAAAACCCCAGCCTAGCCACAAAACTGGCTTTAAGTTAGTTTTGCATCTGTAACAGTACTGCAGAAATGTCCCACGACAGTGACAGTCATGTTGCTGGAAAAGTCTTTCAAAACTGACAATTAATGCAAAAAATAGTCTCCTAGTCCTAACATTTTTTACTGGAAAAACAAAATATTGCCAGAAACTTTCTGGCTAAAACTAACATATTAAATAATGACAGAATATGAATCTGGATAATAAATGATCATTTATTTTAAAAAATTTTCTATCTCAAATTACTATTGCAATTTTTTCCTTAATAAACCCTTATTTTGGCATTGCTTTGTACTCAACACTAAAGTTTCTCAGCGCAGTTGCTCTACTTTAGTACTGGGCAGATCAGTCCTTCACCTCCATTGTACATGTTGGTTTGTGATGCTGTTGAGTTCTTTGGAAACAAAAATAAATTGTGCTCTTTTAAGACATCACTGGTAATCCAGTGGTTCCCCCTACACACTTGTGCTCACTTTTATGCTTTATCTTTTCATTTGGTTAGATAAATTTTTTTCTATTGTTATAGCAGCATTGCAGTGTTGTTATATACATAATATGTATCTATTCTCATTGTATAAAGTTATTTTCTTTTATTTTCCTTCTCTTCTACCTCTGTAATTGTACTCACCAGAAACTTAATTGATGTCACTTCTTAGGGGAGCTTTGTCACTGATGATGACATACATTTTCTTGGTCAATAAAATATAAAAACATATATATAACATTTTTTCTGAAAACAGAATACAAAACAAACAATCTGACTTCGGTACTTTGGATTTCAAGAAGGTTTTCAAGAAGAAAATAAGCTAAACATGAATGTTGTAGATAATAAGAGTTTGATGGACTGATACAGAAATAAATGGTCTGGGAGACTTTGGGACACACAAGGTCTTTCCAGGTGGCATGCTTGTAATTTAGAGATACAAATAAAGTTGTCAGCTCTATCCTGTCAGGATCACATGTTCTCAATGTCAAGGGTGGGGAGTTCTTAGGAATGATTTAACAGCTGAACCTTGATATGTGCACTGTGAAAATTTGGTCTCTTAATGAACAAAACAAAGGTGCTTTTTTACCTTCTTCTTACTGTAATTTCAGGTTTTCCAAAGAGTTTTATTTGTGCTGTCATTCTTGAAACACAGCTAATTTTATCTGTCAAATGTCATTTAGCAAAAAAGATGAGCAGTCCAGTTGAGTTTATTGAACGCACAATTTTAAGACAACAGAAATTAAACATTTCCTGTACTCTGGAACTGTTCCTTGTAGTAACACACTCATGTTATTTTTTTAGCAACTCCAGCTCTTCCACCAGAGTCATTTCTCAGATGAGTAAAATTTGTATGATAAATTAGTTGATGGTTTATGACTAAGTTCCTATCCTTGGAAAAGGAGCCTAAATTTTGTCATCTATTAAACACAACATCCATCTCTTAGTTCAAGTCTGCCTTTAATATCAGAGCATGACCACGAGGCTTTTGTCAGAAAGACAGAAGACCAAAGGATCTTGTAGATTTTAAAAAATGAAAAGTATGATAAGGGTGGAAATAGATTGTCTTTCTTGACAGCAATTACACATTCTCATTTGGAAGAACTGTAAATCACTAAATGAACGAATATAAAATTTTCTTTCGGAGATAACCCTTACACAGCAAAAATCTCATTTGCTATGAACCACTACATAAAAGTGCACAGTTCCTGCATTTGACCTTTCTATCAAGGGTTATCAAGAGGTCTTCAGTCTGCCTTGTTATATTTCCACCCATTCAAGTGCTCTTTTGATCTCCTTTCTTGAAATTTAGGACATTCATTAGGAATGGACTGTTCATTGCAGAATAGGAGAAACATGGCACTTGACATTTTTATCAAAGGTCACTAAAGGTCATTTCTCCAGCAATGTGTAATATCAAGCAGGAAGTAGTCATAAGTATGAAATCCTCAGCCTGAAGTCATGAGCTCATTTATTATCGTCAAATAATTTTAGTGTCTTTGATAATCATATTCTGTCTACCCAGTATCAGAGACAATTGCAAAATAATCTTCCAAACTTTGTATGACAGACATTTATTCATCACACAGATAAAATTTGCTGTGTTATCAAACACAATGTAGACATGTTTAGATAGATGTGCTCTAGATATATTGCAGAATCATGTTGGGGTGGATCAGAGTGAATGCTGATCTGAATGTTGATCTGTATATTTTGCCGAAGTGTATCCCTCATTCTTAACAAAGAGCATTCCCCTGGCTGTATTCACAGTATGGATATAGCTTTCCAGTGACCTTGCCATCTATACAAAAATTACTCTGATTTCATTGGTTTCTGAGATGACAGAGAAATAATTTAGTTATTACTTAAGTGCAATATTATTGCAAACACAATGTATACGATATTATTTAACAGTAAGACCTGATAGCTTTTCAAAGCCACCCTTTCAAAGAGCTCCACAGCTCTCCTGTTCTGATCTTGCTTTTACATTTATTTTTATTTCAACAGTTATTTCATCTAAACAGGTTGTTAACCTGGTCCAAGATGTCTTGGGCGATTTACAATTTGGATAACTCTAAATGAAAGCTTTGTATTTTTTCTTTTTCAAAGTGTCAAACCAACCAAGGTATGCTCCACTGCTTTGCTGCTTAGAGAGACATTCTTATAACCCACAAACCACCAACTAATTTTAACAGTGGTTTCATCTGTGAGGAGATGGAACACTTGTAGGGAACAGGAGTAGTGAGATTAGATGACAGAAGACTTCTCTCAGGTTGGGGAACTGGTGTTCAAATTCTTGCTTCCAGGAGGGAATAATGAACTATTCACAGAATATCTCTGAAAGGGAAATGCAAAATAAAAGCGATATTCAATGATGCTTGAAATCAGGTATTATAAATGGTCTTAAAGGAGATAATTTTTTTTTTTCCATAATGAAATGACTTTGTGAAAATGAAGAATAGGTTATCTTTCCATAAACTTTATTTGTAAATCTTTGAATTTTGTCTAATTAGGCAGCAAATTTATTGTACACACCATTTCTATTGTGTAAGGACCTATGGCATTTCTTTTATGTTGTTATTTGATTAAGCATCTCCCAAATTATTAGCTAGGTCAGCAGAAGATATTTTCACTCGCAGCCTCAGAAATGTGATAATTTACATATAAATTATTATTTATACAACATTATTTATGTTTAGTGGGATTCAGAAATGAAGAGGGTTAGATGAGTGAATTTTTGACTATCACCTTAGAAATAATATTAGATGCTTAGAAATTACTTTGTTGGTAGCTCAAGAGCAACTGGAGAGATGGAAGGTAGTTTTATTATTATGCCTATGGCAACATTACTGTAACTGCCTATTTCTAAATGGAACAAATGTTCTATTACATTTGCTGGTGCCCAAGCCCCACAAAAGAATGATGTAGTAACTGCAACAGCAGATGGCTAAGGCTTTGTGACTACCAGTGGTTTTGTGTTATTATTTCTATCAATCAATGAACTTTTAAGTTTGTGCAAGTGCTATTTTGGTCATGCTTATTATTATTGTGCTGCTGTATTAGAACTTCATTTAAAAGTCTGTTCCATGGTAAGTGGCAATTTAAACAGTAGAAGGTAAAGTATTTGCTGCATGCGTTATTACTGAAAATGAGGGTTCTTCTGTTACTATGCCTACAACACACATACAATTACATTTTATTTAGTTTTGGTAGTAGATATATGACATTGGGATTTTGGGGACCACAGGCAGATGTTCTTCCTCTCCTGCTCAGTAAACAGTCTGTATCACAATCTAATTACTGTACGACCTACCTGAAAGGAGGTTGCAACAAGGATGAGGGGCAGCATCGTCTCTCAGGCAACTGGTGACAGGACAAGAAATGACATTAAGGTGCACCAGGGGAGGCTCAGGTTGGACATCAGGAAGAATTTCTTCACTGGAAGGGTTGTCAAGCATTGGAATTGACTTCCCAGGGGACTGGTGAGGTCACCAGCCCTGGAAATGTTAAAGAAATGATTGGACATGGCATGTAGCACTCTGGTTTAGTTGATAAGGTGATGTCTGATCAAAGGCTGGACTCTGGAGATCTTTTCCAACTTAATGATTCTATGATTCTATGAAGCTTTTGTCTGATCCATAGACAAGAAAACCTCTTCACACCTACTTTCTCTCTTTCTTTATCTCTTACTTCTCCTCATTTCCTGCTCACCTCTTCATTAAGTAACCTGATCAACCTCTCCTTGTCCCTCCAAAAAAAAAGCTCATATTGAACTCTGCCAAAGCACAGTCTTACTTGCCAGTCTGGCATCTGTGTGATATTTTCAGCAATTTGATGCTTGAACTTTAGAGGGTTTCAATAGATCTATTGTTCCTGTGACACTAATGATCAACTGCTCACATCAATTCCTCACTAACTGATGAATAAAACAACAGTTTACACCCCTTGTGGCTCATGTAAATTTAGTACTGTGAATGTTAACTTTCAACACAATAGCATAATCATTTAGAAAGTGGTGCTCCTAGCATGAATTGCACGCAGATCATCATCTACTTATAACATTTCAGTGATGAAAAGTTGGTTCTGAGCAAATACTATTATCAGAGGATACTATTTGAGTTTTTCTTACAATGTGCTCTGTAAGACTTTTTCCTGAGCTGCAAAGTCTTAAACAATTAAAACACCCAGGTGTAATGCTCTGTTTCATGGAACAATGAGGTTGAGTTTAAATAAAATTACTCTTTGTTCACGTCACTGTACTTTGTAGTCTGTTCAGAACTATTCCTATTGAATTAGAACTAATTTGAGGCGGATTTTCCTCCCACCAACAACTGGGGTTTTCATTTGTTGCCTACAAAAAAGGGAACCAAGACAGAGTCTATAGGTTTGACAGCGTCCTATCACTGACTGTTATATGTATAGTGATCTCTTTCTCCATTGAAGGACATAAATTTCCTTCTCTACAAATCTTTTCTGTTGTTTTTTCCCCTGATATTTATGTAACTGCTTTTTAGAGGACATAGAGCTTGATACTTGGTATCAGGTCAGAGATGCAGGTGAGGTAGCCTGTGCAAGGCCTTCTTTATAGATACCATACTCAGGACAATATGTTGGTTCTCTCAAAATAAGAGAGATCTCCATTAGTGCTCAAATTTATACCAAAACTACCTATTTTGAGGTCTAGAACCAGTTTTAAAGCATTAATAATAAAGATTTGAAAACCAACATTCCTCTTATATTCCTGGAGACAAAGTGTTAAAATCTTAAAGATCTTTTGGAAAAAATACACTGAGGAATGAAAATGTAACTTTTTTTCCTGAATATCCAAGAGTTCTTGACTTATTAAAATATGCAAATCACTCTAGCACTTTGTTTAATTGCTGTTTCCTTAAACCCATCAAATCTTCCTAATTCTTCTTTTCTTTGTCCTTAATTAACACCAGTTCCCTATTGGCTAAAGTGTAACCCAGAAGACCTAAGCTTGTGAAATTCTCGACTTATTAAATCTAATTGCTATAATAATTAGCAACCATTGGCAAAAAATTCATCACACAAAAAGCAGGAAGGCATCTAATTAACAATCTCAAAATGCTAAGCATTAGCTACTTGATATTTTACCTACCATTTAATGCTTCTGTTTTTGGAGATATATGAGATAATACATTGTTCTAAGGAGAAATAGGATCAGAATTTTTCTTAAAAAAATGAATTTGCTAAAACTGAAACGTTTCACTCCAACAACCAGTTGTTATTTTAAAAACTTTATTTAAATTTCATTTCTCAGACCCCAGATAGAATTTCCTGACAAAGGAGAAATAAAAAACAGGGACCAGCTCTGATAGCTCATATATCCTTCAGGACAAGGGTGATGGACAGAGTAGGACTCCATTCAAGAGCATCCCTTAACCAATGTGAGAACTATCTTCACAAAGCTAGTAGCTAGTTTTTCTCTTGGAATTTGTTTGATTTATTCTGTTGTGAAAGAAATTTACGAGTACAACCATATTTTAATACTTGTATGAAAGTGGTGAGTTTATGGAACAGAAATATTCTGGAATTTTCAGAGGTGCAGAGAATTTCAGAGAAATTTTAGGAGAAAATTATTTGATCTATGGTTTGACAAAATTGGCATCTGATAAAATTTCTGCAAATGGTTGCATACTTAGATAAAATGGAATTCCATAATATAATGGCTTATATAAGGTATTGAGAAAACCTTATACAGAGAAAAGATTTTATATTTTTTTGGGACAAAAGGAGTTCTTTCCTGAGTAGAAATATTCAGAAATTTAAAGCAATTTCAACCATAGATGGTTTTGTATTTGCATTCATTTTTTTGTAAGAAAATATGGTTTTGGAATAAAGCAAACAATGTCAATAGTCTATTCTCATTTGAAATTCCCTGTCTTTTGGAATTTATGTACATGAGAAAAGTAGAACCAAATATTTTATTTCCACTTTAAATGCCAAAGTCCTAAAATAGAATTATGATTCTAAGGAAATTTTATTTTCTAGATTTTGCACTCTGAGACAGCTAGGCCCTCATGAAAAGCCTCATGTCCATCACAGAGTGAGCATCAATCTCTTCTCATCACTGTGTCCTGACACTCTTGTGGTTTACCACTCTCATGTGGCTTCTGTGCTAAGTGTAACCCACGGTTAGTAAGATGGGAGATAGAGAGATGAATCAGTGCAAACGTAGCCTGATCAGTACACTTGATATGCAATTGAAGATGAAAACAAAAGAAGCTACACTGTACTCTGTGGGCTGTTGACAAACAGTAGACTGACTTCACCTATAGAAAAACTGTTTTGAAACAAACATTTTAATGGTGTTCATAAACAAGGTATTTTAGGTGGCTTTGACCTGTATCAGAATATTAGACTTCATCTTCCCCAGAGAAAGTTAGACTTTTTCTTGACAGAAGATTCTTAGTTTTTAGAATTTTATAAAAATCTTAGTCCTTTCTTACTGTCTTTTCACTTGTACATTTGGTTTATCAAATATGAATGTACTCAGACACATAGGCAGTTTTAGTATATTACAGTAGTCTCACTGTCTGAGACAGAAACTGACTCTGGACACAACTGAAAAAAAAAAGAGGAAATCAGTAACTGAGTGAGATCAAACCGAAAATTAAATTGAACCACTCCCCTGACTAAATCCTTTTTTTAAAGAAATGCTGGAGAATAAAAACTTGTTTTCTTCTAATAGGCAGAAAATCAGAATATGTAGTAGGTAGATCATATGTTTCAATTTCCTTCACTGCTTTTCTTGAATGTTCTCTTATTCTGGGCTATTCAATTTGTGATTTCAATTCTGGTTTCAAATCAGATATATTTACAAGAGGTGGAAAATATACAAGTATTTTTAAATTTATGCATACAGAGAAAAATAAACCACCAAATTTAAGGATCACTATAAAGGAGAACAGTAGAGTGGTGACTCTGGATAAGAGTTCATGAAACTTAGATTCCAGAAAACTTGCCTGCAGGTGAAACAAATACAGTCTGTGTTGTTTAAACTCAATTTCAGCCAAGGGGTGGAACAAATCCAGCCATCAATTGATTTCAATAGTACTGTGTAAATAGGATAGTTATTTTGTTAAAGACCATGATCTATCTAGAAAGGTAAGACTTTTTTTCCTTTTTTTTTTACCCCTGAAGTGTTTACTTGAGAAGTTTTAAATTGAATTTATTAAACTTTAAATTGTGAAGTTTAATATTAATAGCAAAAGCAGGTTCTAGAACCCATAAATTGTGGCCTTCTGAGAGCCATCAGAGTTATCATGTAAGAACTAGATTGTATGGTGTAATGTAATAGTCAATTAATAATGTCTACATAGTTTTCCCTGGGATGTGTCTAATACTATTTCTTTCACTTCAAACCAGCCAAACACGTGTATGATTCCTACTTGTGTACATACAGACACATGCACAAAACCTGATCTTCAAAATGTATGTGCTAAATTCTTAAAGAATACAAGGAGTCTCAAATACCTGTTATAATAGGTTTTATTTAACATAGGAATGTTTGTAAAAGATAGTCGCCCTTAAACTCAGTTTGGTATCCTAAATTCATTGCAAAGGGATGTTCAAGAAATATTTCTGTGGATAATTTAAAAGTAAACTGTTGTGGGATTTGAACTAGATGGAATGAACCGTGGCTTAGCCCAGGTAGCTTATGCAGAAGACTTCAACCTGAGTCCATGGGAAGTGGGGTACTGGTGATGGTGAGAATAGGTTATGGTGAGAATAGAGTAACCATGGGAGTTGGTATGCCAATAGAATCATTCCATAATGGGCCATGTTTCCAGTTCTAGTTCTCAGTTGGTTTGGGACCTGTTACATATAAGGTCATGTTCCTCTTCCATGTTTGGGATGGACCCTGGCCTGAGATACCCCTCTATATTGTTACATTCACCACACTCCTTGGTCTTTGGATGTTGCCTCTCAGATCATGCAGTCTGTGTTTGCTATTTTCACTATTAAAGTTCTTTATTTTTCAGGCAACTCCATCCTACCCAACTCTCTATTTTTTTGCCATGCTCCCCTGCTGGACCAGACCAAGGCCAGAGGGAACTGGACTGTGACAAACTGTTATAGTACTTTTAAGGGGAAAAAAAATAGGAAAGGCCTATTATCTAGCATGAAGCTTTCCAAATTCCAGACTCTCTTAACACCAGACAAGTAAACAGACCTCTTTCTAACCTAAAAGGATGTTCTCATTATACATGAGGATGTACATTTACTCTGTGTTACTCTTAGCTTAAATTTTATAGAGTTTAATTCAAGATGTAATGTCATATTATTACCTTAGGTTTACTTACTTTAATTTCCCAAACAATTGTTCAAAAGCTCTTCCAGTCTTACAGAGCTCATAAGAACTTGACAGAATGTTTTAGTTGCATAATATTAGATTTAAATTCAGCATTTTGATAAATGGCATTCTCTTTCTCAAAAGTTTAAATCCCAGTAAGTTGTTATGCATCACTCATATCATACCATTCGCTCACCCTTCCAGCTTTTGGAATTTACAGACATCCTCAAGACTTTAATTTTTCATCACCTGCTCTCACAGATTTGTCTTAACATCTGACTTCCTGTGCAGACATATAAAATTGGTAGTTGCACATACTACACTCTGTATCATATCAATGATTTATTATGATTCCCATATCCTCATATTACATCCTTTTTTTGTATCTTATTTCAATATATCAGTTATTATGTGACAGAAATTCATTGGGCAGTCTGTGATCAACCAAATATTTGCAGTTAGATGTTCTTCGATCATCAGGCTAGGACAACTTTAGTGGGCTAATGCTCTGCTTGACTATGAATCCTCAAGACCAAATGCCTCTTTGTATCATAACTGTTCCAATAGTCTTACTTTTCAAGACTCATTCACAATTATGGCTCTTAAACAGCTAGTGAAAATAACTGAAGAGGTTAAATTTGATAAATTGCTTTTATAATCATAACCCTAGAATAGGCATCAAATCCCTTTCAAATCTATTTTTAAGAGTATGGTTTATATTGTAAAATTAACTAAATACATTGTTTTTTAAAAGACTCACTTTAAGAGCCCAAGGGCTTGTCATCATACAATTCCTGCACAACAAATGCTGAGCTCCTTTTCTTACATCTTTTTATCTCTAGAGAGTCTGGAGACTGCACTAGCAAGATTTTAAATTGCTGTCAAGAAGACAACTGCTGAATCATTCTTTAAACAAAATAATAAAATAGTGTTCTATAACAAAAGCATGCGCTGTAAAATGGAACTGGGAAAAGTGTTTGTATAGATTGTAACAAAGGAATATTTAGTGAAAAATACTGAAAAGAGAACATTTTGTGTATATCTGATAAGCAGCATCTTATACACAGAAGAATAATGAAACTCTCAGCCAAGTTGAAGAAAAAATAAAAATATCTTCTGATTATTAATGCATTTACAGCTGTATTTTTAGACTTTGCCCAGCAGTAGTGGCTAAAATAAATGCTCATAATAGCTTTACTTTAAAAGGTACAACACTACCTGAATTTGTCAAGGCATTATCTCTAACTGCTTTACTATACATTTGGTTAAGTCATGAATTTAGGAAAATGTATGTCCAATCAAATTCAGTGATTAGTAAATATTCAAAAAATTGGATAAATGGATACTTATGCTAGATATTTTTAAATAGATCAGATTTTAATATAAAAGCTTAATATAAAGATTTTAATATAAATGTTCAAGATAACAAATTAAAGTTTCAGAAATAGAATAAATTGGTTTGTGATAGAGTTAAAATGCATTAAATGGTAGAAAAATTATTTTTCTTTTGTGTCTGTTATTATAATACATGCCACATGGAAATGTTGCTGCACCAAGAAAAGGAATTAATGCAACAAATCCTAAACACTCTTTACAGAGTAATTTGGCACAATATTTCTTCACTGATTGATAAAATAATGTAAGTGTTCACAAATGTACTATTTAATGGGAAAAATGTTTCATAGACCTCAAGGCTATTGGTAGTTACAATTTCTTTTTAAATACTGAATATCATGCTTTCAAGGTGGCCACATTAACTTCTTTATTTTTTTATGTTAATTAGATTTAAAATTCTTCCATTAGGTAAGTAAAGAGTAATAAAATCCAAAATAAATGTTCAGTGTCTATCCATTCTGGGCTACTTACAGAAAAATAATAATTTAGCAGTACAAGCCCCAAAAATATAGGACAGTCTCTCTTCCTAGTTTTCAGGTTAGCTATAAATATCCCTTACCCCATCTTCAGAAAAAATGTTTTTATCCACATCTATTTGAATATAAAATTTTGAAGATATGCAGCTGCTGAACAGAACTGCTGATTCTCTTCAGGCTCTGTTACCAAGCATTCAGCCAGTTTTTTTCACAGATTCTGGCTTTGCTGAACTCTGGAAGCTCTTTTGGGAAAAGATTATTTTCCTTTTGTCTTTCAATTGTTGAAAGATAATTTATTTAAGAAATGGATCAGTAGGCTGGTTGAGGGAAAAGAGATTTGCATTTCATTTAAAAGTTATTACAACTACAGATTTGGTTATAAGTAGTGTAGGAGAGAATGGTGAATAAGAAGCAGTTTAGTCAGTGACTTGGATGGTAGCAATCAGATCTCTGCTCTGAGTTGGAACAGATCAGCATTTGAATCACTGTTACCACTGTTCTGATTTTTGGATGTGGCTACTCATAGTAAGAAATTAATTTCTTACTGGAAATTATGTCCCAAGCATTAAGAGGCCTGCCCAGTGCACGGTGTGGCAGAAGAAATGCTTTGGTCAGATGCTGTTCTTTTATTGTAGTCCATTACTGGAATTTTACCTTTTCTTTGGTTGATTTGATTTTCATTTTCGGCTGCTTGTGCATTGAATGTAGGTCTTTCAGGTATCCCATGCTTCTTTACGGTGTTCAGTTCATGGAAGCTAGGGCTTGAATTTGGTGCTCAGTCACAAGTGCAATATCTATTGAGATGTCCTGGGTACCATGTTATGACTTCCAAATGCTTATCCAGATGGGCACAGATCTTCCATGCATCCTTCATTAACTTTAAGATGAGTCCCATCTCTTAGATATTTTACACACAGAGATGTCCTTGTGTAGGTAAAGAAACAAAGTCCCCAGAGTGGGAATCTAATCAGGGTTAAGATGTTTAGCTTGAGGTGCCTATTAATGAACTTCAGGTTCATTAATTTGGGGACTAGGTTAGTGGAGTTTAAACAGTCATTCAGACAACCAGAAAAATATTTTTCCTTTCTAGACAGTTTGGACTGTATTGACTATATCTTTAGAATAGGGCCCACACTAAACAACTTATGTGTAGACAACTGAAGTTAATTATTTAAACCCAAGATGTATATCACTCCTTCAGACACTTCATCAACCCATATACACCATGAACCTAAATGAACCTCATATCAGAATCTTTCTTTTTAACATGTTGACTCAACTTTCATGTAGAAATCAGTGCTTCTTGCTTTAGAAAACAATATCTGACACACAGCAAGTTTGGGAACAATTTACCATCTCAGTCCTCAATCATTAATTCCTTGAGCTTTATGACAATTACTCTGTTTCAGTTTTTCTCTTTACGGCCATTTCACCTGCAAGGCTGAAGTAGAGTCATACTGCAATGTGGTGAAACCAAGATCGATGATTAACCTAAAGATCAGAACTGCTTTACAAACACTTTTTTGTAATGTGGGTTTGATATTCATGTCTTTAAAAATTATCCCCTTTTCTCTTTGTCTGCATGACATTGTACATTGCCCTAGTCTCCCATGTATTTCGCATCTTCTGTGAGAAACAGGGGAAAATCTCCATAATAATTGTGCTGAATGTGACTGGACATACAAGGCTTCATTTTCTAGTGCATGCCATTGCAATCAGTGATCCTGTTTCTCAATCAGTGAGGCCTAATTAGCATAGTTAATAACATAAACCTGTGAACCTTGCCAGCTTTTTTCATAGCTACAGTAGATTAAATATGATGAATCATCTTTCTCAAACAGAATTGTTTTGATGTGCTTAAGCACGTAGGAAGCCAAACTCTGCAAGCAAACCTGTTTGATCATCAAAAAATATGACAGTCTGGGAGTACCCAGAAACTAATGATTGTAAACACCTACAAGGATAATGGAAAATCAGAAAGCAGCTCTGTGGTTTGAAATGTCTAACCACTAGCAAAGTTTACCTACTTTCCCTTTATAATTAAGGAAAAATAAGCCTGCTGAGGTCAAAATTAACTCCTCTGAAGACAGACTCTCAGGAGGGTAGACCCATGACCTGAAATTCTCCAATCTCCAGGAAGGTCAGGGAGTGGAAAGAAGCCCACTCCTTGACAGAGAAACTTCATGATCAATTATTTCCATGAGGTACAGCTTGGCAAAAACAACCACATTTATCTGTCCAATCTCTGTCTGAGACTGCACCATCTCTGTGAAGGGACAGGGTGACTATATAAAAAACTATCACACCAAGACACCTGGTTTCTCTCCCTCACTGCACCATCTCCTACACAGAACATATTTTGTAATTATTAAAACTGGATTTTGCTTTGATCAAAGTGCTTTCATGTTCAAATCTCATTCTCCTCCTCTCTGCCTTATGGTCCTACATCACAAGAGGAGGACAACATGAAGTCTGTATAAACCTACAACTCAAAAGCAAGATGTTATCAATTTTCAAATTGTGAGATATTATTTAAAACCATTCAAACATCACTAACTTTCACGGTATGGTCCCCTCTCATACATCTATGAAATGGATTGCAATATACTGCCAAAGCTAGTTTTCTTCAAATTTAGCAGTGACAATCTAGACATAGCTTCTATACCCTGAAATTTCATTTGATCAGAAGTCTAGTGAAACAATTTGCACATGAGAAGAGCTAGCAATGGACAGCACAGTCCTTTTGACCTTCAATCTCCTCAATGATAGACAAAAGTTCATCAGGACAAATAATAAAAAAAATAAACTCAAACCATTTTGTATTTCATAACTGAATTTATTTACAGGTAATTCAGAAGAACTGAAAAAAACCCACTGGCATCTGCCTATAATTTAAACTAATATGCATGTTGGCAGTCTTCTTTAAGTGGGACTTTGAGGAACAATCGATACACAGCCATGATGTCCTAATGTGATAAGAAGATAATGAGTCAGATTACAAGAAACTGCGGAAAGGACTATTTTTTTTTTAATATTATGTTGTATGTATGTACTGTTTATCACTTTAATATATTAAATTTCAATTGTGTTATAGTTAGATTTTTCATAAAACCTATGCAAGTCTCAAAAAACTTTATGTTGTAAATGTACCGCTGGTTTTTTAAATTAATTACCATGGTTCTTTACAATTTTTTTTTTCTCCCCCTCTCTCTCTCTGTGCATATATACATATATATATGTGTGTGTGTGTGTGTTAGTGTCTGTGTGTTTATGTCATGACAAAAACTGGACTGAATTCTAAAAGTGATATCCCTGTCAAGAGGACCAATATCTCCTTCAGACATAGAAACTACATCTCTGGTCAATTCATGCTAATTTAGTCTTTCAATGGAAGGGCCAAAATATTATTTCTCATAAGGAAAACATTAGATATTAGCAACTGTTTGATCATACATTTTCAAAGTCATTAAAGTAATAAATGTGACTGTTTTCCATTAAAGAATACCATATCAGTGTTATTTTGTGTCATGTTGTAGCTTTTTGTTTTTAAAAAGTGAAAAGGTATATAGATATTATCATCTATTAAAATAACTACTCAGATAATTTATCTCTATTTTCAAAAGGAAACAGCTTTACTAAATATTTTCTCTGAGGCTTCAATGGAAGTGTCACACATAGGTGAAAAAAGGAGCATTTCTGTCAGAAACTGGGCTATTTAAAATCTCCTAATGCATAAATGCATAACTGAAGCTTGAAAATATCAAAAGTTGGACTTGTTTAAGTTAATACTGTAAGGAGGTACCATTAGAAGTGGACAGGGAACTGATTTCGTACTGAAGAGCTGGGGAAAATTGCTCTCTTCTTTATTGTTCTGCTATCTCCTGTTTATGACCTTAAGCAAATCATTTCAGCTTTCAAGTTCCTTGCCCTCTCCCCTTATGGGAGGGAAGCGTTTAGATGATTTAGCTTGACATACCTTTTCAAACGGAATGAATAATCTTAGTTTTTTTCATCCAGAAGGTTTAAATTCTAAAACATAGGTATTTAGTTTTTTAAAAAGCAAATCTTATGAATGCCCCTAACATGATCATTTAAAACAAACACTAGAATACTGGAATACATTGCCTGGAGAGGTGGCAAATGCCCCATCCCTAGAAAAAATTTAGGTCAGGTTAGACAGGGCTCTAAGCAACGTTATCTAGTTAAGATGTCCCTGCTTATTGCAAGGGGGGTGGATTAGAATGCCTTTAAAGATCCCTTCCAACCAAACTTATTCTATGATTTTAAATTTTCTGTGAGCAGAGTCTAAAGTACTTCTCCAGTCTGTCTTCCAGACAAGTGAAAGCTCCAGCTGTTTTCACTTGTCCTTCAGCTGGGCTACCCCATCCCTCACTTATGACTGCACTAGCAAGAACTATCTTGATGTTTATCCAGCTTGCAATGAAATTTTTGAGGGAGCAGAACTGAATGATGACTCTCTGGGGACTGCATACAGGACAGATTCTTAGAAGAACTGAATTAGATTGATTTGAACTGCCATGGTTAAATTTAATATGCTCTTTTATCATCTGTAAAAAGTTACCATGATCTACGCTTCCAAGGAAGACTAAAATTATATGCACATCTTCACAATTGTCATTTGTAAGCAACAAATTCACAAGTTTGTTCTGTGATCCTCTGACAAGTGCCAGCTGGAGGGAGATTCTTTTCTTAAACAGACTAGAAAATATCTGCCACAAGCAGCCATATCATACACAACACCAACTCAAAACATTTTTAACAACTTGTTCTCTCTGTTGGTTTACCTTAACTTACACATTTATTTTCAGCTGGGGATTCTGAACACTACAAAGCAAAGGTGATGGGAGCAGAAGAAAGTTTATGAAGTTCACATGTGTCCACATATAAATAAGAGTATCACCATGTCCTGCTAGAAAAGCTGTTTAGAAAATTGGTTTTCATTTAATCATAAAATAATGATTTCGGTCTGGTTACATTTTTAAACACTTTTTCTTCCTTTCAATATCAGAATACCCTTAAAATGTCGTTCTTTTTGATAATTAGTTCTTTCCATTCCATTCGTAATGATTCTTTTTTTTCCTAAGTTTTAGTACTTTCACATCTCTATTTGGAAAATGTTTAAACAAAATTCAAAAAGCAAACACATTACTCATGTTACCATTATGCTTTTGGTAAAATTTTATTCAGAGATTTTGGAACAAGGGGCCCAGTTTATGCTATCAAGCCTATCAATTCTTAGTATGCTATAATATCTAATATCTAGGAAACAAAGTTGCAAATCCCTACCCTCATTTTTTCTTTATACTTATTATTTCATTACAACTGTAGCTGTTACTACTTGCATTTTCCTTATAATAGAATTTCACACAAAGGCTTTGATTTTAGAGATGTTTGTTTTCCCTCCAACCTCTCCAGCAGTGGTTAATGTACACTTGAGTATCGCAAGGTAGATTTTCCTTTGGATTCATTCAAATGAAGAACTTTTTCAAATTTGTTTTTATTTCACCCACACCACATTCCCTGTTTCTATTTATGGACAGGATTTGAACTAAAGTTATATTCATGGCACAAAACCCTTCAATTTGGTTAGTCTAATTAAACCAATCCATTAGTAAAAATAATATAACAAAATTTTTACATGAGTAAAAATTTTCAGGGCATTCATAAATTGAGTGAGAACTTCTAATTTGGACCTGAAACCCAACCAAATCTTTCTACGACTTATTTCATACTTTAACTGAATAAGATTAACAATGCTAAGCCAAGACAGGTCTTTTTTTCCAGAGTGTTGTAGAATATTCTGAATTGTACGGCGTCAATAGTATTTCTTACATTAGAAAGAATGTAATAATGTAATTGTCCTTCATAGATATGTAATACTACACATCTATGAAGGACAATTCAAACCTACCATAAATTAAAGAGAGAAGACTTGTGCAAAACATAGCATAAATTATCTTGTATAAATTATTTTTCTTGGTAGGCCTGTGCATCAGAGTAATAAGTAAATTCCATTATTCATAAACTAGATGCTACATATTAAGTGTATGAAATCACACACAAAATCCCAACCATGTTGATGAAGTGGTTTGAATTGTACATTATAAAAAGACAAGAGATGTTTGAAAAGTTTTAAGTCAATACCATGATCAATGCCAAGACACACCAACAGAGATTCCTGAGTACATGTCTTATATCATGGTGACATTTTCTAGGTAGGCCATATCATGGGCACCTTTTTCAGGTAGGCCAAATTGAAGTCCATCCTGCACCTTGGCAGCCAGCATGTTCATATTCTTCCCTGGCTGCAATTGTGTCTGACAAAAGGGACTGTTTTCAAACATTTATATCAGTGTATCCAGCTCTTGTGACAAGTACATTAGGTGAATATCTTTCAGATGTTCACACCCAAACTTGCAGGTAAGTTTTGTTCTCTCTATTCTTCTGTCTGGTTCTAATCTTTGTAATCCTTCTCTCCCCAATGCACATGTTCCAATAAAATCTTGTGTTAAGCAGCAAATGAACTTTTTTTGATCAGTAGACTTTGGTGAATAATGGAAATAAGTTACCTCGATGAACATCATAGTCTGTCTCATACAATGGCAAAAACTCTGGGTTAGGTATTCACTCAGTTGGTGCATTTATGCAAATAAATATTATTTTAATGCTATTTTAATTGTAAAGATCTCCATGAGATCAATTACTCTAATATGTTCATCACACATTGTGCTCTTTTTCCTAGGAGCAAAGCAAAATACCTATTTAAACATGGAGCTAGAATCCCCTCCCATACAATCTACTCCCAAAACCTCAAGTGAATCACTGTTCTTTCAAGAGTGAAATAATTGAACAGCCCAAATTGCATATTCATTTTTTCCTCAAGGCACAACTTGCTAACAGCAAGTTCCCGGGTTTAAATCTCAGTCCTCTTGGAATATTAACAGCTACTTCAAGTTTGTCTTAAAAATGGAAAAGATAAATCTCTAAGTGGTAGGAGCATGATGATACAGATCATGTACAAAATAAAGTCACTAAAATAATGAAGGATGAATGTACTGTTTGGAGTCAATGCAAAAATTGAAAGCAATTTCTAAATCCTATGTGGTCTAAGTACTGTGAGAAATTAAAACATATGATTTAATATCTTCTTCAATGAATCGGCAAAAACTAAAGCAATGTGAACTGTGGCCTGTAGTTGAACACTGGTGACCAAACTGATGCAAGAGTAGTCAATCTGCTGCAGGTGTCTCTGAACATCATTAGAAATTAAGCATGAACTTTATTTGCAGTTGTACTATTTGGGCACTAACATTTGTTATAGAAAAATGATTTGGATTTCCATGCCATTTGGTAAGAATGTCTATAGAACCCAAGGGTGTTCTTTACACAGTGTACTAACTTCTTTCACCCCAAAATAATATTTGGGAGTATTACTGGAAATAATAACTCTGCATTGTAGTGAATGTCTTTTTTTTTTAGGTTTTGGGTGAAATAATTAATAACAGCATTTTTCTTTTGAAATATTTATCCCAATTAAATGGACCAACATTTTACAGATGTATAAATAGGTCACTTTCACACTTAGAAAAATTATTGTTGCACACTTTGAATAAATTGAAATAAAGATACTGATCTATTTATGAGCTTTTTTTAATAGCACCTCAAGTAATACTACTGAGAAATGCATCCAAGACTATACATAGTGCTTTTCTCCTTACAGAACATTTCATAGGTTTTTAAATTTATGGTCTTATATTTTCGTGCCTATGTATGTCTCTCTCTATATCTATCTATTGATCTATCTTCTTACTTGTCCTTCAGATAGTGATGTTCACCTCCTTTTTTAGCCACATACTAGGGTAATTTATTTTAATAACGAAAAGAATTTAAGTCTAAATAGAAGTAAACAAACCCAAAATCAAAACATTTTAATTCTGTTGTCTTCACTCTCCCTGACAGGTTCAGGAAACTGGTTGAGGGAGTCTTTGTTTCTTTTGCTTACAGTATTACTTATATACTATATATTCTTTTCCTTCTCTCTTTTTACTAACAAATAACTACATTCTATGAAAACAGTAATTAATATGCCCATGATTTGTTGAGAGTAGCCCTGAGGATAATGACTCAGGAGTGTTGGCGGGTGAGGACCTTGACATTTCCCAGCAATGTGTGCTTGCAGCCTACAAGGTCAACTGTGTCGTGGGAAACCTCAAAAGAAATGTGACCAGAAGGTCAACGAAGGTGATTATCCTCTGTTCTGCTCTTGTGACCTCCCACCTGGAGTATAGTGTTCAGTTCTGGAGTCCCCAAGACAAGAAGGATGAGGTCCTGTTGGAATGGTTCAAGAGAAGGACCTCTAAGTGAATCAGAGGTCTGGAGCACCTCTCCCATGAGAACAGGCTGAGAGAGGTGGGGTTGTTCAGCTTGGAGAAGAGAGGGCCATGGGAAGGAAGACTTTGTAACAACTTCCAGTACCTGAAGTGGGCCTAAGAAATCTGGAGAGGGCCTTTTTACAAAGACATAGGGCAAAGGGGAATATTTAACCTGTATTGTCACATTAGATATTAGGAAGAAATTCTTGACTGTGATGGCAGTGTCCAGTCAAACTGTGGATGCCCCATCTCTGGAAGAATTCAAGATCATGTTGAATGTGGCTTTGAGCAATCTCATCCAGTGGGAAGTGTCCCTGAGCGTGGCAGGGAGGTTAGAATGAGATGATGTTTTAGGTCCCTGCCAGTGCAAACCATCCTATGTTTCTATAGCATTCTTCATGTATGAGAACAGGAATAAAGACACAATGGGGAGAATCCAAATAATTTTAAGACCAATTATTTTAATCCAGAAGCATTTCTTACCCATCTCAAAGAGCCAGTTTCAGAAAAAAAAATTAAGAAAATGGACAACTGAACTCTCCAAAATCCTGTTTCCAAAGCAGAAATCACTTGGAGTTGGCTATTAAGAGAAAACAAAGCTGCCTGTTTTCCAGAATCCCCTAAAACCAACACTGACATTGAGAGCACTTTGACCAACTGAATCTTCTATACTGCTTAACTTTATGCATTCTCATCCTGAAGGACAGCTGAATGGTCAGCTACAGACACGGGTTCAGAAGTAGTGCTTGCTTTCTGTGAGGATGAAAATGCAAGTCGAGGTATTGAGAAAGCAAAGAAAAAATGTCTGAATCTGGATGTGGGCAAAACAAACAATTATGTGCAGCAGAATTAAAGGTTCCATTTAAATTAATGTGTTTTTTGTGGTCACCATTTTTTCATTCATTCCTACATAGGCCTGTATTTCCCACTGCATCATGTGGAAACTTACTTGTTTTCCTCCTAGAACCCATTTTATAATTATTCTTCTGTCTTCTTTGGTCTTAGATTTATGACTAAAGAATCTTCTTTCAAATGAAGTTGATATTATTGTGGAGACAAAAACTACTACATTTAGTATTATTTCTGTGCATTGGACTGTGAATAATTATCTTAACATCTCAAAATATTGGAAAAGAAGGAAGTTTTCTTTTGTTGCATTGCTGACCATTAGGTTAGCACTGAAGGACTGTCCGTGTAAAAACTAAAACCTAACATAGAAAGTTTGCTTGTGGAATGTTTTCTTAGAGATTTATGCTTTCTTCAGAGATACTTGAAGAGGTTACCTCTTTAGTGAGAGTTTTGTGAATTGACTGAAAATTTATGCCGGCTTACTCAGCTTATTCCTTTAATATATTCCACACAATCACTGTTGCTACTAGAAACACATTTTCTTTCTCTTTGTGTAGTATGGGAGTCTTCTAATTAAAAATCTGCCTACCGAAGATAGTTAAAACATGGTTTTCTAAAAAAAAAAAAAAAAGGGGGGGGGGGGAAATTAAAAATAAAAGCAGCATTCTCTTGTAAACAAAACAAGATAATCATGATGACACTGCATATTACCAGGCCATGTCCTAACTGATGTGGGTTATTTTATTCACTAGATGAGAAATCTGCACAGGTGAAAGAATTTGGGGACCACTAAACAGTGAATATTTTTTTCAGCATAAAAACCACCTGCATTTTCGCAGTTTAATCTAATCAACTGTAAAACATTCACAGTGTTCAACAGACCTGAAATATTCTAATTTCTTACCCATGATATAATGGTCTAATGCCTGTGTGTTGGGCTACAGCATGAAACGTGATTGGGAAAAGATAACAGACTGTTTAATGCAGATCTCTCCTCCCATTTTTTACACTATGTGCAAAAACCACCAAATAGTTATTATAAATAAACCCTTTTCTTATTCTAGATTTATATTTGTCAGAGGTAAGCAGTCCTGAAAATTCAAACCAGAAGGTTCACAGTAAAATACACATTTTGACAATCAGTTTTCTTACTTTACAACAAAGAGCATTTATTTAGAACAAAGAGCATTTCCAGACTCATTACTGCAGAATTTGAGAATGGTGAAAATATGTGACATCCTGTCAGCTCACTTATAATGCATTCATCAAGGTGACGAGAATCTGTTATTAATTCAGAGGTCAGCTATGCTCTGACAGAGCGCTCAGTGATGAGAACAGCACATACTTCTATTAGACCAACATCAATGTAATTATGTATGCTGGCAACTGACACTAGGAAAAGAATTTCTATATGTAATTTTGGAAGAGTCTGTCCAAAATTTCCTGATCTTTCTGCTCCTATTTTTTTCCTCTCAGCAAAATTGCCTGTTTTAAATTTAGGAATAAAAATTGGCATTTCCCTCAAAAAGCAGCAAGAGTCTCCATCCATTCTTAGAAATCTGCCTTCAAAGAAAACAATATTATTAAGAATAGAAGGGTCTAATTGACATTGTTCAGGTCAATTCTATAGTAGAAGTAGACATCACTCCTGCTAGCAGTAAGGAACAGGGATAGATGTAGGAATGATTAAGGGAATAGTACAGAAGTAATAACTAGAATTGAGTCTTCCTTTTGTTGTTCTTTTTTTTTTAGCTATTATGATAAATCAAAATTTACTGTAAGACACATAAAGGAGGAGATGACAAAAGAATATAGTAATACAACTTGAACCATTAAGGGGTTTAAATTAGAATACAAGGATATAATTGATAGGGGAAAAAGAGTAAGTATCTATTACAAAATACCTTTCTCTTCAGCTAAAATTAGTTTTTATTTGAAACTGAGTAAGAATGTGTATCACTAATTAACCTACCTTAGCTCTAGAATGGTAACTTCTCTAGAGCACAGCAGTTTGAAAATATATATAAACTTACAGCAATTTCAAAGTTGCTATGAAGAGACAAACTTTTCCCCAAAGGTATATAAATGTAGAATATGAGGATCTCTGATGTTTATTTCTATCAGTCTTCAAGAAGCTGGGGTCCAAATAGGAAACTTGAAAAGAATCTCTGTCTTTCTATGTCAAAATTGTATCAGGCCTGGAAGCATAGGAGAACCTGAAGGTCATTTAAAGGCACTCATGCATTTCTTGTTCAACAGGAGAATAAAAACCTGCTGAAATGGAGCAACCACTATGTAAGTTCTTGCATATTTTGACATCAGGCCTCAAAAAGATATTTACATATGATGCTTTCATTTCTGAAAAAAGCTTGAAACAGCTGATGCTCCAATTTGTAACTTTTTTCTTAGCTGCTTATTTGACATTTTTCTTTGTTACTCAAAGACATCTGTATCATTCTTAGTGGGACACCTTTAAAAACTTGTTGGGTTTTGTTTTGGTTTTTTTCCAAGCTCTATTTATTTCCTTTTAAACGTCTGGCAGGGTTCAACAGCATTACTACAGCAGTGCCAAAGTCAAACCTCTCAATTATTTTAAGCTGCAGAAGAACTTTGAAATTCTGACAATGGCAAATTGCAGTTTATGTGGGGTTAGAAGAGTGGAGAAGACAAAAACAAAGTAGAAGAGTGTAGACCAATAGTCAGCAGAAGATACAAAAAGAAAAATGAAACCTTTTGACAAGTAAAAAAAACTCCCGAGAGTAAGAAATAAGCAAGAAATTTTCCTTTTATTTCCTTTTGAGCATTGCCCAAGGGAAGTGCTTTGATGGAGAAAAAATGTGTAGATATCTTAAGCTGTGCTGTCCTTAAAGGCATAGTAAACAGGGTGAGTGAGCACCTGTGTAACCCAGAATATTAAACTGAATCCTTTAATTACCTTTTTTTGGTCTAGTTTTGACTAAGTTCTACAGTTACTTATTATGTTTGCTAAATTATTTGAATGCTGATTTCCCATTCATACATTTGACAAGTGTTTCCATCTTCTTACTCCTGCATTCTGAGACTTTTGGGACCATGAATGATGTAAGACCACTGTGCATCTTGTTCTGGGATGTTCTGTCCTGTGTGCCCTGAGGAGATGGGAGCAAGAGAGAACAGAAAATCAAACTGAAGTAGCAGGATGGGATAGGGCTGCTGGGCAGAATGCGTGGCATGTGTGCCGGGTACAGGACTTGCTGGATGTTGCAATACCACAGAGGTCAGGGACAGACTGTGTTTCCAACAGCTGTTTAGGCTGAGCAGATCTACATCTGAGGAACTGTCACCAATGAACACTTGACCTGTGGAATCCTTTCAAAATACCACATGGTGTTTCCATGATGAAATTTTCAGAATTTCTAGAAGTACGTATGGTCTTGATTGCATTAGACTACTGTAAATTCCAGATAAATGTCTTTAGCCATGTTCCAAACCTGCTTCCACATTTTTTCCTCAAAGGCTCTGTAGCTGTATCTAATATTTAACTTTAGAATCAGCTATTAAATCAGGAGGAAGACTGACACAATGATTTTCAGGGAATCAGAATCCCGCTCAAATTGTCTAACGAGTAAAAACTTGCTGCATGTCTTTGAAAGTCCATTTAATCTCTTAGGATGTTGATATTCCAAGCAAATATGCTACCTTCAGATTATTTTGTCTTACTGCTCAGTCGGTTACTTTGATGTTCTGGTGGTTAGGAGCATAAAAAACTTTAGGAAAAACTGTACCATTGCTATGTCTATAAGTACCTCCACAATCAAGAATTTGAAAACCTCCTTTTCAAGGTAAGATTGATAGGTAAATACCATATACTCTGAATGATATTCAGGGGAATGAGATTCTCATAGGAAGCATAACAAGGAAAACATCCCCTTAGCAATATATTACTAGCTGTTTTGCAATTCATGACTAGTCAGTTCAGTTGCATTTCTGTATTTCAATATATAGTAGAGCTAATAATATTAGACACATCACGCTTGGCAGTTTTTTGGACTGAATAATAGAATTGAAAATGAGGTTTAGATTTTTTTGGTTAACTTCAGAACAGAAATATTTTTTTTACTCAGATTTGATTGTATTTGTACCAGAAACCCATGAAGCTGAAAACCAAACTACCTGAGTCCACATTATTTTATATGCACTGCTTTTATGTCACTAATAAGATTGCCTAATTTATGTGAAAACCAGTGGAGCTTTTCCTTCAAGTTGGGGTGCTTTTGAACAATTTCTCTGTCGTATTTTCTGTTAACCTATATATAACCTATACATATTTATATATACTTGATTTGTATTGATTAAATATTGTTTTATTATACTATTCATCTGTTCATTAATTGGATACTGTTCAGAAAACAAATCAGACTTTTAAAATTTATATTTATATCATTAAATGTAATCATTATAGTCTCAGTAGAAAAAATAGGTCATCGTTTGGTACAGTTCAGGTTCAGAATCACATTTGAAGTGGGTTCTACATTTCCACATGTAAAAAAATATGAACTCTATAAATAACATCTTTAAAATAAACATTTGGATTTTGGGTTTGCTGCTAAAATTATGCTAAATTTTTAAAGAAGCAGGAACCATTGTGTTTAAACCTACAAAAATTATGATGAGAATGCTTTTTCTGCTAAAGATAGTGATGCAAGCTACTGTCTGATTTTGTAGATAGGGTGAAATGAATTTAAATAATTTTCATGAATGTTGAAGGTCTATTTCTTGAAAAAGTTTTGCAAATTTTCAGCATCAAGATATGGTGTAACCTGCTTCTATAACAACTACTCTTTTGAAGAATATTTCTACAAACTTATATAGCTTTGAATAGGTATAATTTTTTCAACAGGAATTCTTGTAATGTGTTCAATAATATTATGTAGAAAATTGTAGACTTCTTTCAGAATTAGGTGAGACACATTTTATTTTTTGGCTAGTTATATATTACCCATGCTGAACAAAATATGGAGGAAAAATTACTAGAAGGCTATGAAGCATCACAAACATACAGCTGACTTGGTTGAAACTAAAACTGATCACAGTCTTACTTAATGGAAACTCTTAAAATCTTCTGTTTATAAACAAGACAAATAAAAAGGTTGTTGGGATTTGCAAGGCTCTCCACTTCTTTGGAGGCTTAGTTAAGTCACAGTTTCACGCTCTTCAGGTCTAAGGTTGATATTCACCTTATGTAACATTTTCCAAGCACTAAATGAATGTTGCCTTCAAAGATATAACTTTGTAGATTCCTATTTAGAAAACAGTTTCATTGTCTTATTCTTCAACATTGTTCTCCTTATGACTTTCAATCTCTGTTTATTCATTGACAGTTTGTTTTCACCAACTCTTGTGCTTCTGCTACCCTTTATTTTAACTAGTCCTTTTCACTACCTCAAGCTTGTCTGCCTGATTTGCTAACAAGACTTTCTTGGCACTTGCTGAAAAAGCCGAGTGGTTTCAGTTGCATTCTGCATTACACATTGTAAAAGTTGTCCTTCTTTTGGATCTTCTTTCACATTTCTCTACTTTAAAACAGATCTACAACGAGTGGAAAGAACTGAAATGTAAATCATTGTTATAGTCATATGATCTTTATCATGTTTTGAAGTCTTTGCACTGTACAAGGATAGTTAAAGATATCTGCAAGATCATGGTGAGAGTCCACCGTGCAGAATGCAGGATAAATGTTCTACCTGTCCAAGCCAAGCAGAAGATGCACTTGTCAAATGGTATTCATGTGATTTGAGTCTATCTGCAAAAAGAAGTGCATGTGAAATGTAACTATTCTGATGTAGAGTAATAGGCCTCCTACAGAGGAAAGCCAGATTGTGATCTACCCCATGTCGATTTCCATATTTTTAATTTGGAAACGTACAGAAGATGGAAGCTATATGGCATGCAAGAATATATGTGCTTAAGTAGTACATGTAAAGATTTCATAGAAAGATTTGCATAAAACAGAAACTTATGATTAGATAGACCAAGGTTTTGACTTCTAGCCAGTAACAGTAATTCTAAAGCTGTCAGACATCATTTTGCACTTTCTAAAGATGATTCACTTAGGTTCTGTTCAAAAGTTTCCATACAGAATGTAAAGAAAACAGACAAATTTAATTGGAATCTACATCATATGCAAAAGGGAGTCACATATTCATATTTATCTATAATTTTTAAACCACACAAATGTGCCAATTGGGATTTGAAAAAGTTGAATACTGAATTTTAAATTTATATAACTGTAAAAATATAACTTTTTTATTTTATGAAGCTTCCTGAACTTAACAACTGTTCAGACGGGTTTTCATGAGTGCTTCTACACTTTAGTCAAGCAAGGCTAGTCAGATCCTCACAGGTCTTCACAGCAGCTGCACTGTGAGAGTGGTCAGTGAATTGTTTATAATACCATTTTTGGAGAGGTATATGAGGCCAAACTGACAGTTTAGTTAGACCAAGCATTTTAACTCCCTGCTTTCCCCACATGACACATTTTCCAGATCAGTCTTCCAAATGGCATTCGTACACTCGTGCATTGTATTTATTTATTCATTCATTGCATTCATTACCACTGAAACATTCCATACTTAAATACAAATTGATTACCATACATAAATCAAAGCTGTGCCTGGGATATTTTTCTCTCATGGAAGTCAAGAGATACTGTGGCACTTGTATTCCAGTGGAGGTGGTGCCTGGTTGAGAGCTTGGCTTCTGTGATGGGCAGTATCCTGTTATTGCTCTGGAGGTGTAGAAATAGAAGCTGATGAGAAACTAAGTGACAAACAGTAGCAAACATATACATTCAGTCTTCTGTCCTTCCTTTAAATCTTATGTCTCAGTAGTGAATGCACAAAACAACTACTCAAATACCGTACGTCCAAAAAGACCTTACACTTCACTAATTTTTGTAGAGGAAAGATGAGTCCCCTGAATGATTTTTCCACAGAGTGGACTTCATTTTCTTCCCCCAAAGAAATAGTTGTACACTAAGGAAAACATGTAGACCCCTGTGTCATACCCCCTCCTCTACATGCTCCCTTAAATCTGTTTTAAACTCAGGGTTTTTTTGCACATGTGCTGTGTGTGATTGTGGTTCAAATGTAAGATCTCACTCTATGCTGGCATGGAAACATAAAAGAATAGAGATTCAGTGACATACATGGAGCAGTTGCCAATTTCCCTTCTATCAACAAAACAACCGTTTTTTAAAATTGTACAGTATATTCAGATACATCAGGGAATCTTCAGTACATTATTAAAACTCTCTCAATTTTTTTTCTAACATCTTTTTAGCACCTATACTAGCTTTTTCTCTGATAAAAAGAATACAAAACAAGAAACACGTAGCTGTAGACCACACCATTTTAAAGTATTTTGTGGGGAATCCAGACCTCAGAGATGCCCCAAAATCTCTGTTCCCAGAAAGGGACAATCAAGACCATGCATGTTTGGCAGCTGGCACATTTTTGGGGTATTTTGTGAAGTGAATTACACTGCTGAGGACTAGGTCTTCTAAACATCCATACTGAGTGCTTGGATCAGGCAACGTGAATTGTTCTGATATATGTTTAACTTGTATGCATGTCCTTTTTCCATCAGGTTCACTACAACTGTTGTTCACTACAACAAGCTTTGAAAGCCAAACCTGAAAAATATCCTCTTCAAGTTCTGTATGTCCACATAACAGAAATAGAAGACTTATACCAGAACCTGCATAACATGCAGTTTTCTCCTTTGTGAAAAAAATATAACAGTCAAAATTAAAATATATACTTGTTGTCTACAAGACTAATAAAGTGAATTGTATCACCAGTCACATACACACAATATGAGTATAAATTCCACCATGCCAAACATGCAGGGGAAATAACAATAATAAACTAAGGTCTTTTTTCTGCAGAGAATCTTGAAAACTTAGGTTATGTAAAAATGAACCTGTGTTTATTAATGCACACACACTGAACATGCACTGAATATATATATGTATGTGGATATATATACATGTCTGTGTACATATATGTGGGATGTGCAACAAAATGCAAGAAAATATGGCTACCACTTGATTTGTAAAAAACTCCGTGTTAACCAACAGTAGTTTGGAAAGGAGAACAAGTTTCTCAGTAGCAGGTTCTACATGCTGTAGCTGAAGCATGTACTTCAAACTCTGTGTGAATTAATTTAGCTTACAAAGGTCTTTGCTATGTGGAACCTAGGACTTTTGATACTTTAGTAATGAGGCTACAAATACTGTTATTGTTCTGACAATATAATGATAGCTTTTTATTGTATTCTTTGTGGTATGAGCTACAGTAACTCAGTGAGGTATTTTAACACTATTTTATGATGCTGATAAATCTGTAGATCCAGAATTGCAAATTTACACACGTTACTTTGCTTTGTATATTTGACCTACAGGATTTACCTTATTGCTCACGGGCATTCAGAGTAGTACACAGAAATCTCATTTAGCAGCCTTTTGAAGTACTAATAATTACTCTCTAAGTCTTAACTTCAGCTGTTAAATGTTTATCAGCCAGAGGAACTCCCTGAAAATACATGCAAGTGTTTATCTGCACTAAAGGACAGAAGATAAGATTTTATGTGACACTGTTGAATCCAAGTATTGGTGTTAGAAGCTTAAGTCAGAAGTGGCTCACGTGCTGCATGCCTTAAGATCTTTGGAAGCATCATGTAAGATATCAACACTTGATTGCCCACTCAAGGGAGACAAGAATTTGAAAGTAGAAAGTAGAAATTTCCTTGTGGGGAATTATGGGTGTTGGTCTTTATTATGCTTGTGCCTGGGAAGCAACGCTGGTGAATGAGATACTGCCACGTGTGAACTGTCAAGCCAAGAGGTAGACACTGAGAATTATGAGAAACCAAAAGTCATTGATTGTTTGTGTTTCACTATAATCACTTAGTTTATTAAAAAAAAAACAAAAAAACCCTGTGTGAATATTCTCATTAAAAGAGACATTGTTTATAGTTAATAAACTCTATAGTAATTTAATATCAGATATGAACTTGTGTTCCTTCAAAGACATGATTTTTATGTTTATTTCTGTATTTTATGACTGTCTAAATTGTTATTTGGGAAGAACTTTTCAAAGTCCATGCTGTCCACAATTGAGTTAAGTTCACAGGCCTTTTACAGCAGACAAAAAAAGCTGATTGTATGTTCAGAGCCAGGACAGTGAATGAAATACATGCAGAGTCTAGGAGATTTTTCTATTAGTAGACTTGCTACAAAATATTGTAAACATCTAAGTATTTAATTAAGAAGTTTGAAATGTTCCCTTCTAAGGATTACTTTTTTTATGAAAACAATCGAGCTTAAATTTTCAATTCACTACTTCTAGAAGAAGTTCTACATTTTCATATGCTAAAATGCACATTTTTGAGTGATTGAATGATTTTTTCATTTTTCAAAATCACATATAATCTTTACAGGTGTTACAGTTTCTCTCAACTACCTTTTAAACATTTATTTTTTTGATCCTTTCAGCACCATACATTCTTATTCTTTACACTGTGAATTACATGGTATAAGCCATTCATGTGAGAAATTTGAAAACATTAAAACCATCACTTTGTATAGCACTGTTTAAATTCCATATGTACTGTGTGCGCATATACTGCATGGATGAGATATAGGTACTTGCACAATACAGAGTTCAAACTGATGAAGTTTTTTTAGAAAGTATGGAATTTATTTGTTGGTTTATCGCTATCCAATGTAAGTGAAAGATCAGATCTATTACTGAAATCTGTCAGGTTCACAAAGAGAGAAACAGATGCTTGTTGCTGTCAATAATTCTTTTTAACAGTCTTCTTTGACTGGATTCTATATGAGTTTATCAGTTAACCCTTAATTTAAACCCACTTAATTACTGTAATCTTGTGATAAATGAATCTATGTACATGATGTTTTCTTCTCAAAAGCAAGTTTTCTACCCAATGTCCTGTGTAAAAGACTTATTCTGTTAAAAAAATAAGTGGCTCAATGAAGAAAATGAGAAGTTTGAGATTCATTCTGCAATTGTTCTGACTTCTGCTTTGAAAATGATGCCATTCTTTCTTTAGATGTATATATCATCAGGAGAACACAGAGAATGACACCTTTCCCAGTAATCCACCTTCATCCTTTTTGATAACTTCCAATTCAGTAATTGCTGGTTTGGTACATTTGTGTCATATGTATTCTGCTGAACTTCTGTTATCTAATGTTCACATACAGGATGTATCTATTGTGTGGCCCTATGGAACTTTTTTACTTACCAAGATTCCTGTAACAGTCCTTTAATCCACTCCAGACTTCCAGATAAATAAGATTGCTCCTTACATGCAATAACATTGATATTCTGAGAACACCAAGATAAAGGACTTGTAAATCAAATAATGTATTTATTCTTTAACACTTGAGTGACCTTCATTGTTTACACACTCGTTTAAGATACTGTTACTGTAATCAAGGGCTGCAGATAGCTAGTTAAACAAGAAAAGGTATTTTAAATCTGCAGTTTTTAGATAAATACTTACCTCTCTTGCCAAGGAAAGAGTGTGCTAATCTTTTATATCAGAGGGTTTCTAATTCAAGGGGCTTTATTGTCCACAAGGGTCTTGAACTTGCTCCTCTGAAGTAACTCTGAAGTAAGTTGGAATTATCTTCTGAATGAAAATAGTGTTTCTGGCAGCTGAACTAATCCAAAATTGCTGTGCCTACTTTGACATTGAAGTCAAGAATTGGTAGACCTAATGGCAATAAACTACAGCAAAAATCTCTTTAGGACTCCTGGTGTATACTAAGTGTGGACTACTCTGAACTCCTCGTAAAGTTGAGAAATTCCTTTGAACATTGTTTGAAAAGCAATCTTGAAAATATTACTGGAATCCTTTATAAAATAATGCTTTTCATAACAACCAAGACAAAGAAAATGTCTATTAAATTATATGGCAAACAGATTACTAATACCTATCACAACTACAGGGATATCTGCTGGATACATTGCCAGTATTATTAGAATTGATTCAAAATGTATAATTAAGGTTTAAAATTTAAAATGTATAATTTCTCACTATTTTAAATGTTCAAGCATTATGAATTCATTCAGCACTATTGCAAGTTATGTGGTTCATAGCAAAAAATCAGGTAAAGCTTTGAAGAATACATTTGATTTGTTATGCTGTAAAATATCATGGTAGACTAATAAACCTCCTAATAGCTTTAATATATTACACATCACAGTTTAAAGAAAAAAAAAGGATCTTTTTTCTAAATGAAAACCTAATGCCTATATGATCTTAAAGCCTTGTAAATGAGTTACAGTAGAGCTCATTTCCCTGAATTACGTGTGTGGTTGAAGCTTTCAGAGGAAATATGCACAGGACGAAGAATGAGAAAAATTACCGCTTTCACACAGTTACTGTGTGGTGATCAGAAAGCAGACCTAAACTGTGATCAAGAACATCTTTTGCTGATTTCAGGGTATTTTTACTTAAAAATCTTAAAACAGGATTTTGTTTTTCAGTGAATTTAGTAATGTCCTGTTCTTCCACTACCCTTTCAGTCTTGCTGATTGTCTTTCTTTTTTGTGGGGAGATCACCACCAGACTGCAACACATTAGTCCAACACTATGCCCCTGAGAATCTTGGTTCAGACAGACTGTACTGCACCTTTGCTATAGTGTAACAACAGTATGTCTATCTGTTGGCTCATAAATGACCTGCAATTTAAAAACATGTAACACACATACATGAAACCTAATAAAAAACAAAATAAAACAAAACACCAAAAAGCAAAAATACCTGTAAAATCACTCTTCAGGAAATTCCCAAAGTTTTAAAAATACTGAGTCCTGTTACCTCAATCTAGTGAGGGACATATCAGCATGTTAATACACAATATGCATGTATTTTTTTTTAGATACATTTCTTATTTTTAGGTGTCTCCTTTTATAATGAAGTTTTTACAATATTGTATACATGAAATACACAGAGTGATATTAAGATGTTAGATATAATGTTGACTATCAACATCTAATTTTGTTTAGTAACAGTATTTAGAATACCTACTAAAAATGAGCTGATTATTACTTATGACTGAGCTGTTATTACTCACAAAGGCTTGATAACTTTCTCTGAAGCACAGAGCTTAGCATTAATGTTAATGTTAATACATTAGATATGAAATAATAAGCATAATAAAAATCAAGTTTTGATGGAATCTATAAAATTATATAGGCAAAGATGCTCACCAGACCAGCTGCCTCATATTATTAAGAATTAAATGTGATTTTGATTTTTAAACAGTCACCAGAGCAATCAGCTGTCATTCTATTAATGTCAAAATATATTATTTTTTTAACAGTCTAACAATGATAAAAATGAAGATAATTAAGTATATAGAGTGTTAAATCTTTAATAGCATCCTATTTTCCCCTTTTTTCTATTCAGCAGCAAGTATCATAAGAAAAGAAAAACTTAATTGGTGTTAAAGGATTATAAAAAATATTATTAGAGGGGATAGTTAATGGGAATTGGTAAAAAAGCCAGTTAAGAGAAACTGAATTTGGGGCTTTGTATGTTGCTGTGGATGTTGCTGTGGATGCTGTTATCACAGAAACACTTCAGTTCCACTTCCTTGAAGAAGTACTGTTTACAAATTAAAAGAAAAATAGAAAAATAGAGATAAATTCTGGACTCAAAAAAAAGGAAGCAGCAGAAAGCTCACATTTATCACATTGTATGTTTTACTTGGGAAGTAAATGGTAAAAGTATCTGACAGTCATTCTGATCACCAAAATTGAGGGTTTATTTGACTGAGACCTCTAAATTTAAGTGTCAGTTAAGCACCTCCAGCTCCTTCAGTATTAGTGAAGATCAAATGCACATGGTCAGTTTATTCTAGGGAGATGTTCACCTATCACCTACGAGGTATCAATACTAGGGAGAGTGTCTTCCTGACACAGGAAGTTGCCTACCCTATTCTTATTTTTCCATCAGGTTTTTGGTACATTTTCTTCATGACAATTTGATCTATTTCGTATTTCAGACTCATTTATTTGATTCCCTGGACAGTAATTGACATTTTCCATGTAGTAATTCTGTATTTCCATCTTAAAATTTGCTGAATTTAAGAACTCATTTATGAAACAAAGTGATTTGAATGTTTATTACCTTGAGCAGCTCTGAGACTCAGACTCAATATAACAGCAATGCTGACTTGCAATATTTATAATAATAGCCCTGGTCCTCTGTGCTTCTTTTTTACCTAGCATTTAGAGAAATTTTTTTAATCATGAAAACACATATTTTTAATGTCTACTATACACTTCCTTCTAAAGAAAAGGAGGTAAATAAATTATTTTTGAGTGTTTCCAGTGTAACTTCTGTACTTCTATTAGCTTTTGGCTTGGTTGTTTTTGTTTTTTTTAAATGCTATTGTTATGAAAATTCAATAGAAATTACTTTTGAATTTGCAACTCTGTAAATAATACTTCTGTATGTTTAGCACTGTTTTATTAGTCTTTAGAAGCAAATGATCCTCTCATTTTCTGTTGACAAATAATGCACAAAAATGGTTTTTAAAGTTTGTCTAAGAAAGTCTATTTATGTTAATTTTGTAGCTAAGATAGGAAGTCAGCATTCTTGTTCTGCGTGAATTGTTTTTCATTGGCTGTGAGAGTTGTACCTGTAAGTAAGGGACAAAAAGCTATTTGCTAAACATAGCTTCAACTATGAGCACTGTTTATAACCTTGAAAAAGACCAGGATATTTATCAGGATTATATTTTTAAACATGTAAATTTTCAATGGGATAATTTCTGAGGAGTGTTAAGGGCAGAGGATTGCCAGGAGAAGATGATTCTGAGATACCCATTAGTGCTGATGCCTTTCTCCTGGCCCTAGAATTATGAGCCAGATACGGTTAAGGGATAAAAGGGTTTTTACTTTGGTATTTATTAATAAGGATCCTTAGGTGCAAGAATTTGTTAAGGTGGAATACACTAAAATGTATCCACTCGGTATATAGCATATACAATTTTATAGACCTTGCAAATTAGGAAAGATTCTCAATAAGAAGCTTAAATGAATGGTGTGGCATCCTCCTATTCTAAAGAATTACCCCAGATGGGACTTACTTAATCATATTTTAAAACAGAAGTTCAGAGAGACCCTTGGTTTCGCAAGATAATGTAAGGCTTTCCAGCCTGCAACTGTGAGGCCTTTAGACCTTCTTGCCTAACAGAATACCAGGACTATGGTAAAATGTCAGGCTTAAAGAATTACATGTATACTACTGAGAATACGTAAAAGGTATATAAAGAAAGAAAAGGCAAAAAAATCATCATGGCATCACTGCTAGCTTTGGCAATATGGATGAAAAGGAGGTAGCTGTAAGTCTGGATAGGACTGACTGAGCTAGATAATGGATGGGAGGGTGGGCTTAAGAAAGATGACAGTGTGGATAAATTAGACCATAAAAGAAATTTTCAGCTGAAAAAAGACATTTGACCAAAAATCTTTCCTTCATTTAAGGAAAGTTTTCATTGAAAGTTGTCCCAGCTGGAGAGTGCTCTGTAATCAATATCTGAACTCCTGATGGCCAAGGCACAGCTTTAAAATAGAAAATATGATTTCCTTCCCTTTCTTTTCTTACCACCAAGTAAATGGTGGTTACTTTTTATCCAAGCAAATATCTAGCCACAACAGGTTGCTGCACCATGCTGTCTGTCCTAAAGTCAGTGTATGAACAGCATGCGGGTATCCTGGAATGAAGGCATGGATGGCATGCCTGATGGCAAAGAGTAGCAGAAATTATTCAGCCCTCTAAAATAGGCATAATTGCAAACACTGCACAGAAGAATCAAACTGATTCATTCTGCTCTTGTCCTAGGTGCATAATGAAAAGTTCCTTATCTTCAACTGTGCTGGGAAGGAAGGGAAAGGGAAAGGGAAAGGGAAAGGGAAAGGGAAAGGGAAAGGGAAAGGGAAAGGGAAAGGGA
>VZUI01049211.1:0-29092 GCA_013401135.1 Cettia cetti | reverse complement strand
CCCTGCTGTGTGCAGAGCTGAGTGACCCTGCCTGTGAGCTCAGAGCTGCACCCTGGGCACCACAGAGCCTGGAATACAGGAAAGAGAAAACTTGAGGCATCACATAGGCTCAGGCAAGATGAGCTGGAAGACAGCAACACCTGCTCAGCTCTTTTTAAGTGTGTTTTGCAAATGGTTTTTCCTCTCTTGCATCACCTCAGTGATGCTTTTAATAACGATCCTCATCACAAGCAACCTTTTTTGCACAGTCATGGGGATGTGCTGAGGCAAGCAAAACACTGTCTATTGACATGAAGAGCTGTTCTTTTCATAACAGGGAGCTGCAAGTGGAGACTTGATGCTTCATAAAATTCTGACATCCTGAAAAGGGAGTCCTAGATCTGTTTTATACGCTGTAGTAAAGGTGATCTTTGGAAATTGCTTGTTGAATAACTCCGCAGTCTGCTGTACATCATTTTTATTGATGATAAGGAAGATGTCATCACTATGGCTTTTCTTGGAGAGGAGCATGGAGAGGCATTGGGTTGGTTGAAAATATGATATTCCATGTTAAAGACCTCAGTGTCTGTTGTGGGAAGAAAATGTTCCCACTGGGTGTATTGGCTACAAAGTTTATCAACATCTCCCAACGCTGCACAGCCCAGAGGCACAGAGCTCTGCAGCTCCCAGGAGGCCCTTGGCTCCTGTGTTAGGGATTCCTGTTCCTCTGTGCCATTTGGTGGCAGCTTGTGTGAATTACTGATCTCTCTTCACAGCCCAGCCATGTGGATGGACCTGAGCAGGTCTTTAACCTTCAAGCTCAGAATCACACCCCTGCCTGCTAAATATGGTCAGGGTGGGTTTTATGGACTATTAGGGAAGAATGATTGGTTTTATGGGTGGAGCAGGATCTCTCTCCTCTGCTGTGTGTGCTGGATCATAAAGGGGTCACTGATCTCATGGGGGATTTACATGGGCAACTGCTCACTGTGCTGCTGAGAGCAGAAAACCATCCCAGGATATTCTGAGAAGCAGCTTACAGATTAAATCATAGAGCATGCACTGCTACAAGAGGTCTTTGCAAATGGTCTCTCTCCTTCATCAGCTGTGTCCATTGAAATCACACAAAACAATTAAAAATGAATCACTGTTAAAGCAAATGCTTGCTTTCCCTTTTGGATGGGCCCTTAAACATTTTATAGAACATTTTCTCCTGGAGCTTTCCACCTTCAAAAGTATTCTTTTATCCCTGGGAATAAGGGATGTGCATACATACCAGATCTGCCACGTTTCTATAGATCTCTGGGGTTGTAACCTCAGTTCCAAGTCTTGAACACAGCTGGTTTATGCTTGGGAAAGGAATTGTGAGGCAACATCATCTGAAGCTAGGAAAATAAGGACTTAATGACTCCACAGATCATCATTCTGTTTTATTATTGAGTACTTGGGCTCATGACTGAGATTTCAGTGTATGCCACAGTCTTGTATTTTCTATACATTTAAATCCTGTACGTTTTCTCCCGTTAGATAATATGTGATAGAGGCACCCCAGAGACTGGAGCCTTTGAGAATCTCCTGTTGGAGGGCAGCTGCCCCAGCCTTCCTGCTAAGACATTCAGCTGTTTTTCTTCTCTTCCTTCAGGAACCTCTGCAGAGAGGGCACACTTGAATCCTGAGAACCCACAGTGTTTGCTGTACCTGTGTTTCATTTCACATCAAGCACTTTCTCAAGGCATCTGCTTCCAGAGGCATTTTCCTGCTATTTGTGGTTTTGATGGATCTTCAGCATTTCCCATCCATTACTGAAAACAGGAATTATCCTTGACTTGAAGATTCATAGTCCGGTCATTACACCTCCACAGCTGAGAGATCAGTCTTGTGTGAGCAGGGGAAAGCAGCTGTTCCAAAAACATCCCAAAGCATGGCAGGCCCTTCCTGTACCTGCTGCCACTCCCTGCCAAAATAGATTGATTGACATGTGCTCTATATGACTGCACCTTCCAACAAGAGGAAACTGTATATGGTAATTCACGAGATTTGAGTTTTCTCTGTGCCATCTGCTTTGGGGTCTCTTGGTCCGGCCACTGGTGCCCACCGTGTCAGAAGGTCAGAGAAGATGGAGGAAATTCAAAATTTCATAGAATGGAATGGTTTGGCTTGGAAGGGAACTTAAATCTCGCCTAGTCCAACCTCCTGCCATGGCTGGAACATTTTCCACTATCCCAGGGTGCTCCAAACCCTGTCTAACCTGGCCTTGGGCACTTCCAGGGATGGGGCAGCCACAGCTTCTCTGGGCAACTTGTGCCTCATCAACCTCCCACTGAAGAATTTCTTCCCAATATCCAATCTAACCCTGCCCTCCTTCAGTTTAAAGTGATTTCTAAAATCTGGAGAGACAGCAATGTCACACCAAGGACATCTTGAGACCCAGCTAGGCAGCGTTCTCCAAAAAACAGGAGTCACTCCCCATGTTGGGAAGAGAGGATGTCCCACATCAGCGTAGCAGGAGCCTCCTCTGAGCTGCTGACAGAGCTGCTGCCTCTGAAGGGCTGGGCAGAGCTGCCACAGAGGCTGCGTGCTGCTGTCAGCAGCCATTAAAAACATTAAAAAGGTGAAAACTTCTGGCAGCACTTATCAAGTCCCAGGTTATTTTCTGGGTGTGCAAGGAGACCTGTGTGTCACATTTTATATTGGTGCATGCACCAGAAGCACATTTAATGTGCTGCACAGAAAGCTTATTAAACACTCTGCATTTAATAAACGTGTGTGTGTGTGAGTGTGGATGCTCAGCACTTGGCCATGCGAGGAGCAGCCTTTTTTTTTGCAAATGAGGCCACCTGTTCTTCCTTCCCTGATTTGACAGGTTTTAGTCTCTCTTCCCTGCGAGTGGGCGGACAGTTGGATTTGATTTACTGGATACTCTCCTCTGGTGTGATTGCAGCATAATTATATCGATAATCAGCTCAGTTTGTGGTCAAAATGTTCTCCAACACACACACACACACACACTCAAATCCCAGATCCTAAATGCCTGGAAAACCTGTGCCGTTTTCTGTTTCACAAAGGTTTGGTTATGTGATAAATATAGATTGATTTCTGAGGGCTCGTAGCTGTTACTCAATCGACCAAGGGTGTGTGGTAGACAATAAAATTTACAGTTATGCTTTGTAGGTATTTCATCAGGTGAGACTGTCCTTGTTAGAGAAGTGTAAAAAATTGGAGAATCGATTTTTTTTTTTTTTTTTTGCTTATTTTGATATGCAGGTTCACCTGGAAAATGGGAAAGAGACTAAAACTGTGGAAGGGAGGTTCATGCTACACAAGAAAAATATATACATTTTTCCACCAAAAAGATGGATCAAAATAATTTTGGAGAACACAGAGTTTTTCAGTCATCTGAAAGCAAAAATTGTTCTATTTGTTTAGGCTTAGTCTGTTTTTGCTATTTTTGAGCTTCAAGAAAGTATAAAGGCAGATATAATTAGAAACATCCTTTCATTTTTAATAAGTGTCATTGAAAATACTTTTTAAGGTTTGTGGCTTTTTTTAGATAGAGTTATTTTTCAGTTTTATTATTTTTAAATGGTTGCTACATTGGATGCACACTCATGGATTACCAATTGAGCAAGTATTTTACCATGGGAAAAAGTTGTTCCAAGCACTTGGGCTGGCTTTGAAATTCACACAGCACTTTGCCATTAATGTCCATGCAATGAGTGTCTCATAAATTATAACTAAAGACAACCCCAGTGCTTAAATGCATTGGAAATGAGGGGTCTGGAATGGGTGTGTGCTGGACTGGTTAAATCCTAAACCCAAGCCAAAAGCAGACACAGGAATGTGCTGGGATTGGAGCTGAGCAGCTGGAGAGGTGTGGAGTGTACCACCCACACAGTGGCACCAGGAAATGGCACTTAGAAGGTTTTTTCTGCACTTCTCTCCTCACCCCTTCAGCTGCTCCAACAGAGTGGCCTGTGGAAGAGGGTGAGGATGAGTGGTGCTTTCTGGAGAAGCTCCTAGGCAGGGGTAACCTGGCCCAGTCCCCACCAGAAGTGTCCCTTGTCACCCTTCAGGCATGGTCAGACCTACCAGCTGTCAGCAGAGGAGCATTTCCTACCTCCTCCATGTGCTCAAGTTTGGGACACACCTTTGAACCTCCAGCAATGCTTGTACAAAACTTTTCAGTTGATTTTTTTTTTTTTTTATTTCTGAGCCAACAAAGCCATTCCTGCTGAATGCTGAATACTCAAATCAAGGCACCCACACTGGGCCTGTTCTGGATAAACAGGACTGTAGGACTGGAGCCTTCCAGCATGAATGAAAGCAAGCAGACCCTCTCCAACTTGTGCATTCAGTGTAACTTCACCAGCACTGATGGTTTCCCAGTGGATGATGCTATTTCTCTGTCTATCCCACTGCTCCTAAAGCTCCGTGCTTGGGTTTAAGACAACCAAGCTGTGCAGAGCCACGTGTGCAGATGCCCAAGGTTCCCCCACTCTCACATGACTCACACCAGTCTGCAAGGCCATGACAGACACGTGGTTCATTCATTTTTGACACCAAAAAAAAAAGGAAGAATCACTAAACCTTAATTAATTGTTGTAGCAAAGGCTCCCTCTGCCTTCAGCTCCACAGTTCTCTCCTTGAGGAAATGCCAGGCAGCAGGGGATAGGATGTTTTTGTCACCAATAAATTCCTCATGATGTTCCTGGACTCACACTCACAACCTGGCAGACCTCGAGCCAAGGCAAGATAAAATTGCCTTGATTTTGGGGGAGCTGAAATGAACAGCCAGATGTAAAAAGGTGCAGAAGGCAACAACACTGAACAATGTCACTGGGTTTAGAGGCTGGCCAAAGCCAGGCTAGCAGAAGATGCTACAGAGAAAGTTGTGGCATTGCTCCGTCCTGTGGCAAGGTGGGGTGAATCAGTCCTCAGCAAATTTCTTGTGCAGTGCCTTGGGCTTGAAAATATTTAATGCAGAAAGGAAATCCTGGCTGGCTGGGGTTTATAGTGTCTTTCCATCCTGGCTCTTCCTGCTTCCCAGGTCCCAAAACAACTCTGGGTGAGGAGATGGCAGCGATGGCTGTGACACCTCTGGGGCCTCACATCACCTCCCAGAACATTTCCAGTAAATAAGGCAGGACTAAGGTGGTTTGTCAAAGTGGAAAATTTAATTTTATTGTTGACTACACTGAAACCTGGATGGTATAGAGCTCGAGTTTTGCCTCTGTGTTCTTCCTCTTGAAGGTAATTGTATGTTGTGCATCACAGTCCACCTGCAAACCCACGAACAATAACAAACCTGACACCTGCAAAATTAAAGTCCTTCCTGGTGCCATCCTGTATGGGATCACACAATGGGTAGGACAGAGGAATAATTCATCAGAGCACTGGGGAAAACTAATTTCTTTATATACATGCTGGAGGGAAAAGGTAGAAAGGAAACTTGGCAGGGAGGAATATCTAGTACCTTGCTGCAAGTGATCTTAAAAATCACACATCTTTAATAATATAGGAACCCATTTCATATTGATTTTCTGGCCGTTGTGTATTCTTAAATAGGCCAAGCAAAATTACAATATTTGTTTTGCTTTGTGAGCAGAAAAGTTAAATCATTTCAGTTCAAAAAAAAAAAAAAAAAAAAAAAAAAAAAGGAATCATTTCAGTTCAAAAAAAAAAAAAAAAAAAAAAAAGGCATCAACCCCAGAAGAATTATTCCCCCAGCCACAAGAATGAAAACTTCTCAAGATCTTAAAAACATCTTTAAATAAAATGCATTGAGAAAGACAATAGTTCAAATAAGCTCAACCCTTTTTACATATAAAGAGCTACAAACTATTTGCAGAGACAAATTCTTCTGATTTCATGTCACCATTTTAGTGGGGAGGGGACCAAAACTCATCAGAGTCTAGTTATGAGCCAGGTCTTCAATTAGTGCTTTGTTATTCTAAAAATAATGGAAAACTCTAGAAAGGCTGGAGACTCTTCAGTATCTGAATCCGGGTGTGTTCATGTGAGTGTTTAATAGGGGTAGGTCTTCATCTTTAAAATTCATATTTGAGTAGAAATTTAACCAGACCTTTGGCTACTTCACGCTGTGAAAATGGAAAGTGTTAACATTTTGCTGGTAAAATGTGTGCATTCAAAGCAGAACATGGCCTTTAAAATCCCTTGGGAACCTTGTTTGATCATTTTCTCCCTGATAATGTTTGTGTTGCTCTTGCATGGCTTTCTTTTTGTTGTTTCCTTACTTTGTGATTTTTATCTATTCACTAAACAAATTGTTTTATCTATTTTATGAACCTGTGCCAGAGAATTTATTTATTAAGATAATTGGTCCAGAGACAAAGAAAGATCAGGAGATTTCCCCTCTAGAAAATTGAACTTTAGTTTAGTGAAAATGTGGAAAGGAACGAGCTTCTTTCTGTTTTTAATTTTGTGTGAAGTGGAGGAGAGAACCAATTCTTGTCCCCTCCAGCCTTGCTGCTGTGTGACCCTTCCTTTGAAAATCCAACTGTTGCACTGCAGGGTCTGCAGTGGGTGGATGAGGATGGTTAAACTACAGGAGCAAATCAGATCCACGGCTCCCCCTGCTCCATCTGATCACAGCAGCAATAAATGAATGGCTCAGAGTGTTTGCTTCACTTATCATATGGAAGGATAACTGCATTCTTCACACAAGGTTCACCCATCTCTGGTGGCTTCTGCTGGATATGACCAATTGTATCCCAGTTTCAGGTGGTGAGGCCTTGAAGAGACAAAATTTTTTTAAAATAAGGGCAGATTCTTTCAGGTTTTTTCTAGGCTGTCCCACTTGAAGTGTTATTTCTGCATCTGAGACTGCTGGGCATTGATATCCACTAGACATAGTCCAGCCTGAGATGAGAGCTCAAGACAAAACCTACTTGCAGCTCCAACACTTAGCTCCCATCTCTAAAGTACAGCTGGAAGCACCTTTCACTGCAACCTTCCCCTTCTCCTTCCTGTAGACATTGCAGCTGTTATCATCCTCCCTAAGAAGGGTCTGTCTCACATGCAGTACCAATGTGAAGTGTAGTATCTCAGCATCTCAGCACAGTAGAACCAGTGGAGAAAAAAGAAAATAAAAAAAAAAAGAGCTGCAGAACTGAAATGTTTTCCTGTCTCTTGTTCTAGACTGTTCTGGTGTCACTGCTGTGTTATGTGTAAAGAGAATTGAAAGAACAGACCGTGGGAAACTTTTCCTTGGTAGAGCTCCTCCAGCAGCGAACAAAATGCCAAAAGAAATATCCATGCTCTGAGCTTCATATTCAAGAGGGGGCTATTTTTAGAAGTTTTACCCAGAAAGCACAAACTTCCAGCAGCACAGTGGTGCACCAGTGAGCTGACTGTGTGCTTTGGAAAGCCCTCCTCATGGTGAGTGCAGACAAACGTGTCCCTGCTGAACCTCTGTGCTCAGCCAAAGCCTCTGCAGCTGGAGTCAGGCAGCAGTGAGCAGCTCCTTTCTGCTTGCAGACCGTGCGTGGTGCTAAAGAAACTCTGGGCTCTCTGAAGAAAACATATGGGGATGTTCTCCTGTCTGGTGATCATGCTAATTTTTCCAATTACATTGTTTTTTTTTGACTCAGTGTTTGCCAGCACTCCCCCAGCAACGGTGCCAGGCCCTGGCATGAGGCTGCTCCAGGGGCTGTGACACAGAGGGTGACAAGATGCTTCTCTCAGCACAGCATCTCACAGATGGAGAAATTTGAGGTTTTCCCAGCAAAGCACAGCAGCAGTGCAGGGAAAACCCAGGCCACAGCACCTCCGTGTGATCTCAGCTCTGGTTGCATTCAGAAGTCCACATATAAAAGGTATAAACCACAATTTGGGGTTCTGCAGCTGGGATGCAGATGGGGCAGGAAAGTTGAGATTTTGGGGAAAGCAACAGCAAGGAGGAGGTAGCAAAGCTGGGAATGTGGATCCTGCAATGACCAACAGCAAAATGATGAAAACTAGAGAAAAAAGGAGGAAAAAGTAGGAACATCCAGGGGTGTGTTTGACCACACAAGATCTACTTAAACCAACCTCCTTTGGTCAAGTAGAAGCCAATCCCTCTGCTCCTCTGGTAAAAAGCAGCCTGACATTTAGCAGATGTTGGGTCCAAGAATTCTAAGAGCTACTGACTATATCAAAATTTGTTTGTCTTCAGATCCATATTTATGGAGCCAGGAGTAACCTAGCAAGCTTCCCTAGCAAGAAGTAGATTGTAATTAAAAAAAAAAAAAATTACTGATAAATTAAACCAGACTTCAAAGTGATTTTGGCAAAAGATGGATGAGGATTTTTGTACGTTGCTGTTACGTTAGTTAGAGGGTGTGATTTTTTTTCCTTTTTTTTTTTTTTTTTCACATTCCTACATGTCAGAACTGGTCTAGCAAAAATTCAAATATAGACCAAGTTTAAGAATGCAAGTTGTATTTTACCATTATTCCTCAGGCAGGGTGTATGGCACACAGAAGAGCATTTCACTTCCATGAGCAGCACATGAAATAAAACATCCATTTCCTTTTCATGCTCAGAAATAGTAATAGTGTCTGGAGAAAGGAGATGACAATTTATTTTGAACACGAGTCATTGCAGGATGGTTATAGCAGAGTTAAGGCTGGTCTATGGCTGTGCTGCACCCAGCAGGTTTTAGAGTGGTAATTTTGCCTGTCTGCTTGCATAGGGATTGTCTGCAGGTTTTTTGAAATGCATCTGCATCAAAAAATGGTCTCAGAACAGTTTCTGGGACAGATCCTCACGCCTGTAATGCCTCCCCTCCAGCCCAGCAGTGTTCCTGTCTGGAGCAGTTACGGCACACTCTGCTCTCCCATTAGCTAACTGGGACCAGCTCAGAGTTAGATTGTTCACCCTGACTGTCCATCAGGTTTCTCTTCTTTGTTTTCACAGGTTCTGATTCAGCAAGACATTAGCATATATATGAATTCAACTGTGACTCTTTCCACTGAAATATAATAACAGCAGCTATAACAATCATAATAATTATAATAATGAGATTATGATGATGGTGATGATGATGGTGATGGTGATAGTAATAATAATAATATTTCAGCCCTTAAAGTGAAGCTTATGCTGCATTGTCCCATCCAATCCTTGCCTGAATGCTGGTGTCTGAGGCATATAGCAAAAGGCTTCATCGGAGCCAAAAGCTCAATCTGAACTCTTCACTGCTCTTAATGAGCCAGGTGTTGAGTTTCTTGTTTAGCCTTGAGTCAGGAAAAGCTCTCCCTGAGCTCTGCAGAAGCTTTATCAAATCTTCAGGCTCTTGCTTATAAGGATTTTGCTCTCCTTTCCTCCTCACAATCCCGGCACACTCACCATCCACCCCATCCTGAAAGCCCCTGCCAGATCACTCTGCTGCTCAGTAGTTTTAAGCCACCTCTTTAATAAGGCAGAGAAATCTATCACATCACCTTTGGGAGCCCTGGAATGTTTTGCCTCTGGTTTGTGATGTTTCCTTGTGTTGAAGACACTTTGGGCAGGGTCTCTGGTCTCCCTCCCTGGTCCATCCCACGCTCGCAGCAAGGAGCAGTACAAATTCCAGGTAGCATCCTGCCCCCAGAGGGACTTCCAAGGCTTTTTGGGCGGTTGCTACACAAGCTGCAGCCTTAACCCCTAGCAAAGGGACTGGTTGCAAACAGAGAGAGGATCTGGAGCAATCCAGCTTTCAACAGCAGCACTGTTAAAGCAGCTGCCCCACGCACCCAGCTCGAGCGATGTGCGCTCTAAAAATGCATCCAATAAAAAATACACTTCAGTGACTTCATGCTTTTGTCTGAGCAAATTAAAAATCACTAAAAAGCAAACCCCAATTCAACTTAGAAAGATATAAACTGACCTAGAAGGAGAGGGGACAGAAGAGATGCTGAAGTGAGACTTTGTTCAGTTGTATCAGGAACCTGACCAGCAGGAGAGGTTCCCACAGAGACATGGGTGACCTTGGCCAAGTCTCTGCTTTTTGCTGGGCTTATGTTTTATCTGAACTGTCTTAGGTATTCAGGCTGCAATCTCTTCCCAGCTGGGACTGTCACTGCAGATTCACACGGTGCCAAGCAGGAATGGTCCTGAGTGATTCTGCCTTCCTGGGCACTGGGTAGAAAATAGCTGAAAAGGTCTGGGGTTAATGCGTGAAGATCAGGCATTACAGTGGATGTGAAAAGGAAATACAGCCTGCACTGGATTTTTCTCTCCAGAAGTCCTATTTATTTACTTTTTACATCTGCAAGGAGTCCTAACCACAGCTGAAAACCAGTCACTTCTGTGCAAAAATGAAGTAGATATTTTTGCAGCACACTGTAGTTTTGGACAGGATATGAAGAATATTACACCTGATTGAAAGCATAGCAGCAGCAGAGGTGGGCAGGATATAATTACCCAAATCGTGGTTTGGCCAGGACAGCAAACACATCCAGTAGGAAATGTCATGAGGTTGTCTTTTCCTTTCAGTGTCCAGCACAAGTCTCTGACAGGGCCTCCAGAGATGGGACCTGCCCCAGCACGGATCATTCTCCATCCAAGGACAAGTGTCACCAACTCAGTTGCTCAGCAATACTTTCTGTTTTGCTTAATACCTTCCTTCTCCCAGGCTGTATAATGCCAAACCTATTTATTTGTTTGCAGAAGCTGTGCCCCAAACCACTGTGGCTGCAGTGGGGGAGGCCAGGACATCCTTCAAACCGTGGAACACTGGTGAGGTTTGAATCCACTCCTGTTCCCTGGGTTGGAAACAGGCTCCTTGTGTGGATTAGGCAAGAGAGGTGAGTGGTAGGGATATGCATGAATTAATTTTAAAAACTGCCTCACAGGCAGTGCCTCTGTGCTGGGACAAGAGAAACTCAGCAGCTATTTGGGGCTTAGTTAGGGGATCTTGCTTGAGTCAAAGAACCAGTCCTGAAGCCATGAACTGTAACAGCAGCAGGATGAGTGAAGGAAATCACCAAGGGGAGGAAGAAAAAAAAAGGGAAGGAATGTACTAGATCTCAGGTTTTCACACTCCTTTCAACATACAGAGCCTGCAAGGGTAACCCATGGAGGGGCCAAAGCCCTTCTCATCTCTCCCTGGGTTGCAGGGTGGTTGCTCCTTTTTTTCTCCCTCAGAGAATAAAAAGGCTCCTGCAATAAGAAATTATTCCTTGAACTTTGTAGGCTGGTTTTCATACGTGAGTCTTTAGACAGCTCATTCTTGCTGATTTCTACTTCTGGCAGTACTATTCATGCAACCAGACTCTCTTTAGTAAGGATTGGCAAGAGTAAGCTGACAAACCTTTTGGCAATAGGGAGGGGGTGGGGGAAAGGAGCTTTTTTGCTTTTTTCCTCACTAGAAGTAATTTGTGGCTCTATATTTGAAAGCTGATTTTTACTGAATATAAAATTACTGTAAACCCAAAATGGTCTCCAAAGTGCCACAAAGTCGTATTTAAAATGTATGTTAATCTTTACATCACAAATGGCCTTCTCATTTCCCATTTCTATAATTCCTTTTGCTTTTGAGAATTGTTTTTATTTACATCTCTATGAAAACTGAATCAATTTCCCCAAACACACAGTTGCATATTCTTTGGAGTGAATATATTGATTGAAAAACCTTCTACCAGTCTTATTAATCTCAAGCAGTATTGACTAAGTACAGTTGTACGTATCAGTAGTACACGTGGAAAGCTCACAAAATAACAATATCAATAATGTTCTGCAACAGAAACAGTCATTTTATAAATAATGAATGTGCCACATTGAATTTTACAGGTATTTGGGGCACTTTTTTATTTTTAAAGGCCCCGTGTCCAGCTTTGTTGACACCAAGATAAATAAAAAATAAATCCGTTGCATTCAATGCAGTTACATTCAAGCAAGAGCCAATAAAAGGGAGTCTTAGAGCAGTCGTTTGTCAAACCAGAAAGTAGGACATGGCATAAGTACCATCTGTGGAAAGTGATTCATAAGACAAGAATGCAGCATAATCAGTTAAATAAATACTACCCTTGTGTTTTCTAGTCTAAGTGGACCTTACTCCACACAAATCACAGTGCAAGGCCAAAGCAATTGCAGGGACACGTGGAATTTGTTATTCCATTGCCTTGAACTAGGAGGAATTAACTCCACTCCAAACTAGAGCAAAGCCAGAGACCTGCAATTATTCTTCTCCCCCACAAGCTAGATCTCAGTTTCTGCCTGGAGGAACATGGCACGTGAGGCTGGAGCAGGTCTTAACCAACAACTGACCCAAAGACAGGAGGGTTTGAGATAAGACATCCCCCAGCCAGGGCTAATCCATGTCTTGGCTGTGCTGGGCCGTGTGGGCACACAGCCAGCAGGGAGAGGCTGGAGGGGCTGGCTGCCTTGGCTGGGGGAGCCAGGCAATCCCTGGGACATGGGATGGACAGGGAGGGTGTACAAAGGATTTGTGTAAGCACAGCTCAAAACCGGACCCAGCACAATCCTCTTAGGAAGGAGAAAAGCACAGACCCAGCTCGAAACCAGACCCAGCTCTCAGGCAGGATTGGTGGGTGAGCGGAGCTGCTGGTCCTTCCAGGGAGCTGTAGGGGTGTCTGAGGTCTTGGAGACAGACATGAGGGGAGCTGCAGGATGAGGACACCTCTCAGGCTGTTTTCCCACCTGGATTGGAGCACAGTGAGCATGTCCAGTCAAGGAGATGAGATAAAAGCAGTGCTCAATTGTCATCTGGCAAATAAATAGGGCGACTTGTGGGCAAAAGCATTTCATGTACATTCTCCTATTTTTCTCTCAAGGCCGGGGTTTGCAGGGAATTTGTTTTGTGTGTGCTTTGTTTAGGAGGAGGAGCCTGTGCCTTTCAGAATCTTTACTCTATCAGAGTCATGATATCCTCCAAAACTAGAACAAAAATTGACATAATAAATACTTTAGCAATGAGTAAGACACTTAAAGTTACTTTAGAAGGTACAAAATTGTTATGATGAAAGACACCACATATCTTTTATTTTTTTATTCACTATACAATTATCACTTCAATATTCAGATGTCCTACAGGTCATTTCTACATTAAGTGTTCAGTATCACCAAGCTTGAGTGGAACAAAGCCTCTCCTCAAAAACGGTCTGAAACGTCAAGTGATCAGACCAAGAAAAAAACTAGAAGGAAAAACACAACATGACTTGTCCCAGCAGGCAGCAAACCAAGGAACAGACCTCAGGTCCTGTGGCTGAGAGCTGTAATTTTTCTTCCAGCCTCCACAGCCCCTTGGTTATCTTCTCTATTCAGATCTGTTCCTTCACCCTTCAGCTATTGTCACGCTCACTGTTCTGGGCTGCAGTGGACTCGATCCAGGAGGAAAATGCCCTTTAGTTATCAAGGATCAGATGGATATCTGGAGATTGGGTGCTTTGATTCAGTGCCCTCAAGGTTTAAATTCTAATTTCAGCGGTGCTGGGGCTTGGGTGTGCCACTGTGGACCAACTCCCTCATTTTGATGTGGTTAATCACAGCCACAGTGACTCAGGCCCAGCAAGGCTGGGACCCAGGAGAATGTGTCTCCCTCTGTATTTCTAGAACTTTTTGTTCTTGCTTGTTCCAATAATAAAAAGGGAAAAGCCTTTCTTTGGTGGCATTTTGGCATTTCTGCTGCTGTGACTCATCAGAGGTATGTAAAAACAAGAGGAAACTTTTTCAAACTTGTTGGCACTGGAGGGAGGCAAAAGTTTATTTTAATCCAGTTGCTTACATTTTCCCCTTTCTTTTACTTTTCCATTTGTAAAAGGGAATGCAAATTACTGACACAATCTTAAACATGCAAAGAAGATGGGCATTTAGAAAACTGCATAGAATGTACAATTCTAAATCTCTACATAAGTGCAAAACATTAAACTCAACCAAGTGTTAGTATTTGGGCACTGTCTGAAGGACAAAGGATGCTGAAAACATTACAAATGCACTAGCTTAATTTTTCAGTTTGTGATGGATTAGCTTTAACATGCATTTTAATTTGTAGTTGGATTTTATCAGCTGTAGACAAAGTTTGATAATCTCTTCTTGTTTAATTAGCACAATCCTCTTAGGAAGGAGAAAAGCACAGACAGTAGTAATTTATGTTCTCTGACAATTTCACACTGACAACCTGAAATATCTTCTGTCTTTAAAACTTACCTACATGTGGTTCTTTCAAACATCTTTGTCCTACCTTCTCTTTCTGTTGTGCATGCACTTGTAAGGGGAAAATAAAGAGAGGGAGCTTACAGTATAAAATAATTCCTCTGCATGAAGAGCCAAGAGAACGTGTAAATAGACTGCATAAATAACAGCTGGCTCCTTAGAAACCAAGAGGAACACTCAGAGAGGCTCCTCTGTTACACTGCTTGATGAGTGAATCCACTCATCAACCTTGGGGCTTTAATCTGGCTGGTTTGGGGGTTTTCTTTGCATGGGTGGGAGCTGAATCAGACCCTTTGTTTCCATTTTTAACCAGAATTTGTTGTTCTGGAGAGCTGAATCCTTTATCTTTGAGGGGGGGGGGGGGGCTGGTATTTTCTCCTGGCATAAAGTAAAGAAAGATTTCTTGCCTCTGTTGGAGTTCCACTCCACAAATCCATCCTTTTCACAGGGATGCTGTTCCTCTTTGATCTGGTGGATGTCCATGGGACTGCTTTTGTCAGGAACAGGGACTTGTAACCCCTCAATCCCTTTAGGAGGGATTTGAACCCACACCAGGAGGTCAGAAAGGACCTCCAGGAGCACGAGCTGCTGTAGGGGAAGGGAATGCACAGAACCACCCCATCCGCCGAGGTGCTGGGGAGCAGGAGAGCTCCCTGAGCTCCCTCCTCCAGGCCAGTAAAGCCTTGCTGGGGCAGAGGGCAGTGACCTGTGGCTGTTCAGCTCATCACACAGCCAGCACAGCTGTCCCTGCTGCCTCCAGTCAGGCATTGCTCCTCCACTGGGAAGAGCTCTTTGAGTTCCATGGCGTGTAAGGCCAGCAGGAGCAAGGTTGAGCTTGCTCTGTATCACACCCTTACATAGGTATAACCATAGAAACCTGACATAAATTTTTTAGTGCATATTTTACACTGCAAGGCTTTTTAGGTCAGGTTTTAAAAGGACTGAATATATTTTTTTTCACTCTTGCCTTCCTTTGACTCTGTTTTTAAAAATCAAAATCTTCCCCTCTGATTCCAGCAAGCCCTAATGGTAAATTAATGCTGTTGTAATAACTTGAGCTGTGCCTTTGGAAGTCATCAGAAGACTCTTTTATTGCAGCTGCATCCAAAAAGACCTATCCAGTTCCCAGCCCTCTGTGAGGCTCTTTTCCCATCCTTCCCTGCTAGTTTCCAAGCTGGAATAGATGAGCATTGCTCTGTACCCACAGATGGCTGGAACAGCACTGTCAGAGGTATCATTTTCAGACTTGTGGTTTCAGTATGCTCATTCTGACCTTTAGGGGAAGCAACAGTGCCCTGACATTTAGGTTGGTTTATATCCCCTGCAATCCCTTTTCAATTAAAACTCACATCTTCAGGGCTCCCTCTGAGCACCCCACAAATATTTATGATAAATCCCCAATGAACCAGCTCTGGGTGGGCTGGACTCTGCCTTCACCTGGCTTCCAGGCTGCTCTCAACATCAGGAATCCTTGATGTGACCCTCTCTGGATGTATTATTTTGCTCATGAAAATCCCAGAGCTGCCTTAAAAAAGCTGTGGTGTTTCAGATGGAGGCAGTGTGGGAATATTCCAGCCTTCAGTGATGCAGAGCAAGAGGGCTGCTTTCCATGCTGATGAGGCCAGTGGTGGTCCCCGTGGGGAGCTTGTCTCCTAATGATGTGTAAGAGTGGCTGCTGGATCAGGGAGAGGCTGGGAGCAGCCAGCCACGGAGATAACTCCATCCTCTGCCTTGCAGTGGCTGCCCTGTGTCGTTGTGAGCTGCTACATCAGAAATCCTGTGCAAAAATGCACTTAATGAATTAGCTGCTAAGCCCTGCTTCCCCTGTATTATCTGGCTCACACTGATGTCTCTACCTTCTCATTTTGCCTTTGAAGTAGCTTCTTTGAGAGCTCATATTCCGTGTGCTCAGGCTCAGTGGACTGGGATCACACTCCTTAAACTCCTCGCCTGATTATGCTTTTCAGAATAAATAGATGCAGATATTGTTGCATTTTCTTGCTTAATCTCAGCAGGCAACTTCACTTTAAAGCAACTTCAGGCAATTACTACCCAGCCCTTCCCACAGCAGCTTTTCTGACATAGGACCCAGCTTTAGCGTGACAAGACCCAGATCAAAGAGTGCTCAAGAGGTTTTTTTGTTGTTTTAGCTTTTGCACTAACACTGCACTGGGCCAGCACATGAAGGAAGATCTCACCCATGTTTGGAGACCCCAAAGCAGAGAATAACTCAGCTTTCAAAGCAGTGATTTATCACTGCATACAGTGACTCCGTGGCCAAGGGAAGGGTCTCAGCAGCAATCTCAGCTGAAGGAACTGAAGCTTTAAGGGAGGGTTGCTGCAAAACATAAATGACAGCAAGTGTACCCATTTTTATCTGGGGTGGAACAGAGTTTGTTTACTTCTTGTGTATACCAAAGAGAAGAGTTTGTCCCCTTTTTTTATTCACTTCTATTCAGCTGCTCTCCCAGTTAGTGCAGGATGTTTGCAGTATTGAGTTGTTCAGACTCCCTGGGTTGTTTTTAGGATGTTTTCAGGCTGTTTTTTAAACAGGTTGTTGTTGTTGTTCTACGTGTTTTGCTTCTGGCCATAGTCGCAAGAGGAGTTAAGTGCATTATTCATAGAGGTGGTGTGATCCTGTGAACAAGCTAGATAGAAAACCCATCCAAGATTTCTGCTGGAGTAAATCACATCCTGCCTTTGCCTATCAGTAAATATGACTACAATTATTATTAAAATGTTAATACTATCAGCAGTGTTTTGCAGTGCAGGCATTAGGAGGCACAGCTGAGCTTGTCTGACCTGATCAGCTGAGGCAATGCATGCATACTAATGAATTCATTGCCTTATTTGTCTCCTAATATGTTTTAAAAGGTAAATTAATGTTCTTCTACCTGGTCTTTAATGAATATCTTACATCCTGCATTAGGAACTCATTTACTTTCCTACCCCACTGCCAGCACCAGTCACAAAGAACTGTTAGAAATCTGCTGGTGCAGGAAGCCGTTGTCTTCAGAGCTGCAGATTGCTTGATAATGGGATTTTTTCCCTTTTCACACCTATGCTTGCAGCTAGGATAGTGTTTATATCCAGCTGATGAACTGTATTTGAAAGGTTACTGGAATAATTAAGATTTCAAACAGAAGCAGTTGCACATTCCCCTTTTCTTTTCCCATCAAATCATATATAGGCAGCTGTGTCTTCTACTATTGTAAATAAAGAGAATTATTGATGCTCCCTTGACATTTAGGGGCTGCCTTAAATGCAGTGCTATCATTTCCTCAACACAGCAATTTTTTCAGAGAGACTTTTTATTTTACACCACAGAAGTGGGTTATTTTGCTTTGCCTTGTGCATCCTGACATCTCCACAGGCACTGTAACCACCTTCCCTCAGGAGTTGGCTGCAGCTCTCAGACACTGCTGGGATACAGTCTACTCAGTCTATGTAGTTCATAATAAAGAACTTTTCTTTTTGGGGGTGATAAAATAAAAGGAAACACCACGTGGTGAGAGCTTGATGTTCATGGAATCTGCTTTGGCAGTGGCTGTTAACAGATGAAGCCAGGAGCCCTCCAGATGTGATCTCCTGTAGTGCATCTCCTGCAAGGAATTGTTTTTTCCTGTCATTCTCAGGGCCTTGCAGCAATTATGATCTTTGTGAGCTGCCTCAAACCACTGGGGTTTGATTTAGGCTGTGGTTCCCCATGTCCTGTGCCACGAGAGCAGAAATCAGGAGGGAGTGTGTGAGCAGGGCACCGTCCTCCTCTGCTGCAGAGGGCTGGAGCACCCCTGTCCCATCACAGCCAGTGCCTAGATAAACATGGGATGCATGTTTTGAGCTGGAAAGTCTCACCCTGTCTGTCTCTGCTTTCACATCCCCACTCAGAAAGGGAAGATAAGGATCCTGGGTTCCCTCGAGAGAACAGCAAAGGTGTTTGTTTAGTGTGCGACAACCACAAACACAGAGTTACAGATGTCTGTCCTCACCTTGCTCTGGGGGAAGGGAGAGGGCTTGAGGAGGTGGCAGGAGGGAATTCTGGCTAAGGAATGACAAAGTCCAGGCCCCTGTCAGTCACTGCTGATCTGAGACAAGTTTTATCACTCTTTGATTTCATGTTCCAGTAAAGAGAGCATTGCAAGCACGGAGAGAGAGAGAAGGCCCATGGCTGGGAGAGCTTTCACTTTAAGTGAGCAAGAGATGAAAAAATCAGGGAGAAAATGAAGGCCTAGGTGGAGCAGGATGCTCACAGCACAGGGTGAGGGGCCAAGCCCACACCTGCAGGGCTTTTCCCCGTTGTTCTGTGCTTTGGACCAGGCTTTTCCCCAGAAACACATTGTGTGAATGAAGCAACTGCCCAAGACACGAGCCATGGGATGTCCTCATCACTGGACAGCTTTGGTGCAGCTCGACTTTGCACCACCAAAGCCCTTGGGTGCCAAGGAGAGTTTTCACAGAGATAATAACTGGCACAATAACCAGCCCTCACTGGGTAATTTCTTTGACTAATTTTGTCATTAAACATTTTAAAATTAAATATAAATTTAAAAAAAAAATAGTGCAGAAGGAGTAAAAATATGGTTGGTTGCCTACTACCCATTTTAGAGTGTAATATTTCTGACAGTATGTGTAAGTTTCTCCATGGACAAAAGATCTCATGATTTATTGAGCCATTTATTAATTAGAAGATTACAGCATGACTGCTTCCCAGTAGCACAAAAAAAAAAAAAAAAAAAGACTTAGAGTTAATTATAAATGCTGTAAAAATGTATAAGAAGATTCATAATCCAGCTCGCATGTTCCTCTTGCTTGAAGTTATCCATGAAAACACTTAAAATATGTTCAATATTAAATCTGCTAAATCCCCTTCAGCAAAAGCCTTAAATTTAGGTAGATGCTGTTATACCCACTCTTAGACAGGTCAGATCTAGAGGCATAAGACATGATTCCAGCATTAAAATCTCTCTGCATCCTGACCTGGGCTGTGCTCCTCGTGGAAGATTCTGTGTTCCAGTGTCTGGAGAGGTTCTGTCCATTCCCAGTGATGTTTCCTCCAAGCTTTTCTTCCCTTTGCCCTTCAAGGATCAGCACCATTAGAAACTGCAGCTCCTGACACCTCTCCCTCCAACACCTTCACTCCAGTGAAACAAGAAAATCTGATCCTTGTCTTTTGCTAAGAGTTTTGTTCCTATTTCCCACAGGATTTCTTCTTTTTTGTCAGTTTAATAGCCACAAGCTCTCTCTTTGCACTTGATAATCCCTTTGATCTTCTTCACTCATTGCTCAGCACAGTGCCATAAGGATGTTACTACCTTTAATCTTTTTGCCATTGATCAGTAATATTCCTGTCTGCTGCTTCTCTGTGATTCCTTTGCTGAAATTGCCACTACATCCCCTCTATATTTCCGTGGAGGAAGTCTCATAACATCTTCTCTGCAGGAGAAGATCACAGATGGTGGAATGAGTTAAAGAGCTTGAGGAGAAGGGTTAGGACACTAAGAGCAAGTTTACTGGATGTTTTATGTATTTGTACTGTAATTTTTTTTTTTTCTAGGTAGGGAAAAAATTACATTTAATCACAGTTTCTGGTCTTTTGAGCTGTCTCTGCTTCCTTTCTCTTCAAGGCACGAAGAAGGAATTCTATAAACATTATGAACTCCCCATTTCTAGTGTCTCTCAATGGTTTGTGGGTGGAATGACATCCTTTTACAAGGCAAATAGGAGATTTCCAACTCAACTCGAGATCTGAGAATACCCAGCTTTCCTGCTGCTTCCTGAAGTAGGTCATTGCCACGAGCAGATTAGCTGATGATGTCGCTGGTGATAACAGGGGATGCAAAATAAAACCTAACCTTCTTTCCACAGCTATATTGCCTAACAGCAGTAGTAATAACTAAAAAAAAATATATATACTGTGAGGAAAGTGATGCCAGTGTGACTCAGAGCCTCACACAAGGTAGGCACTGGTTCAAGAAGAAATCTTTTGCATATGCTCATTATTCTGGGTATAATTACACTTCACTGCAAATGGGCTTCACCTGCCACATTTTGTTTATAGGTTTTTAATTGTCTAAGTTGTGAGGCGGGGGAGGAAGGAGGCAGATTTGGTTGTGCCCATTATATGTATGAAGAGCCTTTACAAAACTGTAATTCAAATATGAATCAGAATTCTGAGTGCACCTAGGAGTGAACCACAATTACAGACTTTTATGAAAATAAGATAGTAATGCATCAGTGGGAGAAATAACTTCACATTAATCTGTTAATCATCTAAAAAGGGCAGAGTTTGGGGTGTTAGATTCAGCTCACGCTTCATGACAAAGGTGAGATCTGCTCTGCCACAGGTATGGAGATGGAAAAGGGGTGGCTGTGTTGTTGGGAGAGCTCAGACGAGCTTCGTGGGATGTTGATCCCAGTAGTGCCATCTCTGCCTGCTGTGGTGCCATCTGACCTGCTTCGTCTATTTTTTTCCGTAGTTGATTAAACAAGAACTTCCTGTTTGTTTCAATTCTAAGCAAGCCAGAGCTACTGCTGCTCCACTCACATGACTGAAGGTCTCCTCATATTTCCAGAGGGATTCTCTTGCTCACAGCCCTGTGTTCAGACTTGCTTTTTAACCAGGAGTGAAGACAAGCCCCTTCAGCAGACCACAGGCTGCTGGTGCTGAAGTGTCAGGGTTTGTGATGTATGGCAGAGTGTCACCTGTACAGAGAGGAATTATCCTCTCCACTCCCCCTGTATTTACACCTTGTATCTGTGAGTTATCACACATTCTCCTGGCCAAGGTCTTGATTGCCAGAGAAAAGAGTAATGGGCATAAGGTAAAATTCCTGTCTGGCTTCACCTTGGAGGCTGGAGGGTGGTTATTTCCAAACACCCACCCAGGCTGTGCACAGAGAGCCACACACAGGGCTTCACTCACCTCCCCATCCCGTGTGGTGCAACTCTGCAAAGCTGTGGAGCCTCCTTGCTTTTCTCAGATGTTCCTCAGCTTGGGGAAAGTTGTGGGTTTGAAGGGAGCCGAGGAGCCCACCTGGGACACACGGATTGCAATCACAAATTTCCAGGCTAAAGCCAGGCTGTCAGAGGGACTGGCTGTCACCTGCACCCCCCTTTGGTCGCAGTCAGTCCCGTGGGGACCCCCAGTGCTCCCAGCCCCAAATCCCACCCTGGCAGATGTCCCTTCTGCAGGCCACAGTGCCATCAGCTGGCTGGAAAGCTGGAGGTCTCACTTTCAGCATCATTTGCTGTTTCCTGAATTATTTATTGCAATTATGCTGGTGATCCACACAAGTGGTGCTGCTGTGCATTGTATCCAGATGTCTGCAAGCACACTCCCAGGGCCAGATCCTAAATTTAGCTGCCTCTGCAAAATATCCTCCTCTGGACTGAGGCCCTATTTGTGTTCCTGTTGAACTCTACAGCCAAGCAGATTGCTGGCTTAGGGAGCTAAATCCTGCTCCTCTGAAAGACAGGGATCATGAAGGGCACAGATTTGAGCTGTGCAAGATGATTAAGTCAGGCTTCTTCTACCACATGGAGACCATGCATGGCCAAGAGGCAGAGAGAGGAGCCAGGGCACACCAAGGGTAAGATCATCTGCTCTGAAGACATTGCAGGTGTGCAGCCCTTCCCCCGTGCATGGCAGAGCCCCAAGGCTGCAGATCCTGATCAAGCTTTGGTGTCACGTGGGAGCTGCAGATGAGGGGCTGGAGCTTCAGTGAAGTCAAGGCTGTGATATTCATAACACCTAAACCTGTCACCAGGAGAAACTGTCATCCAACCTGCTGTTCCTCATCTGAATGAATTGCTAAGCATGCATAATGAGATGCATCTATTTAGTGACAAATATAAGTTGCTGATCAGGAACTTGGTGTCAGGATGGGTTTGCTTTGTTCAGTGGCATGTGGGGCCAGCTTGGGAGGTGGAGCTGTGTCCCATTACTTAACAACTCCCCAGGGAAAATGGCCACACAACATATGCCAGAGTCAGGGGTTTATTTATTGGGGCAGTTCTGAATTGTTCCTATACTGTTTTGTTAAGATTTTTGGGCTGAGGTTTATTTCCCTGTTCTCCTGATCAATTGGCTGGTAGGTCAGTTTGAACAGTGTAAAAGGAGTAAATAGAAGAAAATCCACAAAATGTGTGAGATGGGGAACCAGTCCTGTTTCTTCTTCCAGTCCTCTTTGCTTACCAAATTAAGCAGCTAATATGAGTGTGTAGGAGCACACCAGGCTGCCTCAGCATGAGCGAGTTTTTGCACTGGGCTTACATCTCTATTTATTGCTGTCATTATTATTGACACTGGTGGTAATTTTGTGTGTGCAACACCTCCAGGCTGAGCATTTGGAGAACAGTGAATCTTGTTTACAGAATGATGCAGGAGGCTTAACAACACAGGATTCAAATCCGTGCTGCTTGTGAAAGGCATCATTTTTGTATGGCGTGCTATAATTATTGTATGGTGTGTTTATTAATAATAAAAGTCACATTAGGAAGCTTTCTGGTTGAAGTGCTGTGAGAAATAAGATGCTTCCACCATCTCCCAGTGGGCCTCCCCATCCCAGACAGCAATATTCAAATTAACTTTTGTCAAGTGGCCCTTTGAAAGTAGGAAAATGAACTGATCTAGAGGTGCCTTCAGAGCCAGAGCTGATACCTGAAAAATTGCTTTCTATTCTCCACCAGGAAAGAGGGGAAAAACCCACTTGGTAATGATCAATTTTCTAAGTGTGGTGTGTCTTGGGATAGCAGATGCACATGAACTTGGGGAAATGGAGCAAACCCCAAACTGTCAGGATTCATAAATGAAAGGACAAAAGGCGAGGAACAAAAAGGAAAATCTTCCCCAAACTGCATGGCTCAGTAAGGAACATTTGTGCAAGAGGTGGTAACAGCATTCCCCTTGAGATGGAAAATAATGATGATCTCCTGATGCTGAAATATTTAGTGTCCATTTGAGGAAGGGTTAAAAATCAGCAGTACAGCTTTCCCAGAGTCTGCATGCATATGTAAAATCAAAAACTTAAATCATAAATTCCCATCTCACTCATCTTCCCTCTCTCCCAAATTCATAAATTTTAATACCAGGAGAGACTCTGAAGGAAATTTTTCCTGACTGCTGAAGGGACCTCATTTCCATACAAGGGTCCTGCTGAGCCTTTCTCATCCCTACAGCTTCCTCCCCACCCTTGGGGTCCACATCTCCCTGGGGTCCCACAGCACCTCTGTACTCCCACTGCCATCCCTGTGTACACAAAATTGCAGAATTGGCACCCTTGATTGCAAGCTCTGGGGACAGGAGAGTTGTCTTCTATTCCACAAAGTGCCTAGCACATTTTTAGCCCAGCAATGATAAAAATCTGAATAAACTTCTGAAATGTGCTCTCCAGGCATAAAATTACTTTGGTGACTACCAAAGCTGTTGGCTGCTTCTGTCCACGCTTTAGACCTTGAAGACTGTACAAGGAGCAAAGGGTGGAGTTTTTAACCTGGAAATACACAATATTTACCCAACATCAAACCCACACCAGGAGCAAGAAACTTGGCATTTCTCTGTTGAGATTCAGCCCAGAAAATGTCCTCAGAGCATCCTTCCCTTTTGGGTCTAAAAGCAGCTGTTGGTGCTTCCATTCACTGCCTTTCTACACATTTTTCTCTAACACAGCATCTCTCCTGAATGAAGGAGGAAGGATTTTTGGCCCTCTTTGTTGAAACCTCAAATCTTCTATTTTCCAGGGAAGAGTGGGGTCGTTGTCAATCCTGTTCCCTGCACAAAACATATATTTTTTCATATTGGTAGTCTTCCAGATGTTTATACATGACTATGTATGTGTTCATCACTTTAAAAAAAAAATCAGCATTTCATTGTATCTGTGTGTAAATGTAATAGGAAATGGAGATTCATTTCAACCTCAATCTTGTTATTACTTCCACAAAATACACTCCTAATAACATACATAAAACTGCACAATTTTACAGTGCTGAATTGTTTTGACTTCATTCTGAGCAAGGAATCTGGGTTACAATGAGGAAGTTCATGAGATCATAAATTCTCACTTCTAAAACTGTGCCAGACACTGAAACTACCAACTACAGCTTTCTCACACATAAGAATTATAATTATGGAGTTTGCAAGGTAAATTTGAACACAAACGCTTGCTTTACAAATGTAAAGACACAGAAATGTTAATTATATTTCTTAAGGGATGGGTTTGGAAAGTCCCCCTTTGAAGGTTGCCTCACAATGCGAGCTGCTGTCGACATCATGTATTTTTTGTTGCACATTGTATTCTCTGGTGATAACGTAATAGGCATAAATTTGATCCACAGTGAATGTAAGAATGAAGGTAGAATTTAAAATTGTTGGCTGTTCAGGAAACTGCACATGACATTTTATTGTTGGACAGTATTTCATGCAAAATTTAGAACAAGTCTTTTTGACTGTAGATGCTTCTTTTGTTTAATTTAAGTCTTTGAATAGTATTTTAAGAGTGATTGTCAACTTTTCAACTTACTGCCTTGTGGAATCGTTATATTAATTCATACAACCTGTGACCTGTGTCATTTCCAAATTTGAGATTCCCCATTCCTCACTGCTTGAAAAAAACATGCCAGTCTTTAAATGTAAAAATCCTTTTTCTGTCAGTGCTCTGTTGCACTATTATTGTTGATAATTTTTTACTTAACCCAGTTACTTACTGTGCAGGGTAAATTTTTGCTCCTGGTGTAATTATCTCTAATTGAACGTGATTAGCTGTCCCTCAGTTTTGCACAGGAGTGTCTCAGATGTGGGAAGGTGACTGTCCCTGTGCTCCCTTGGCTAAAGAACATCCCATGGTCTTACCCAATTGAGGTCATGAGCTGGGAAAGCTCTTGCCTTTGGAACTCATGAGCTCCCTGCTCTTCTTTCTGCATATTTCATGTATTTGTGGGAGCTGGACAGAGTTTCTTGCTACAAACTAACAATTCCTGGTTTCTCCAAGCTTTCTTCAGATGATCTCAAAGAAGTTTGGATCTCAAAGGTGCAGGAAGTAACACAGCACACAGCAAAGTGGGGCTTCCCATTCGAGGTTGGCCAAATCCCACCCATGTGACACCCCAAAGTCTGGGAGAAGCAAGAACAAAGGCTCTGCAGGTGCTTTTTCAGACCCAGCTTCCTCCCCACGGACAGGGATGCAGCAATTCAAGTGAATAAACTGCTGCTCTGTTGGCTCTGTTATATCCCATCACAGCGCCAGCTTTAGCAGAGGAAAATCAATTAATTAATTCTGCATTATTAAAGCAGACTGCTGGCTTTGCTCTTCCCCCACAAATGAGGAACTCCTCATGGAGAGAAGGCTCAGTTCTGCTAGCAGGGTCCTCAGAGAGCTTGGTCTGCTGGGCTGTGACCCTGCTGGAGAGTCACACACCTCTGAGCCCTGTCCTGCATGCCCTGCTGCATTCCTGGAGAAAGGAGGGTTTGATCCCCTCAGGCTCCAAAATGCTTTTCACGTTGTGGGATGCTAATATTTTGGAGAGCTGGTGCATTATCCCTGTGCTGCCTCCGTGCCTGCTGTATGGAAATCCATCTTCTCCAGAGCTGTTTCTGTGTGAAGTTGTGGTTCAGGCCTATTATCGTTATTTAAAGTCACTTTTGCAGCAGCGTAATAGTAAAGCTTTTTATAAAATATATTATCATTCTGAACTTTGTTGTTAGCAAGAGAAAGCAGGAATAACAGCATGCTGGGTTCAGCCATCAATATAGAGGGTGTATCATCAGTCAAATCCATAAAGCTTTTAAGCTGTCTTATTTTAAATTAAGCTTTACAATGCATTACAATGGGATATTTTAAACTGTGTACACGTTTTATCAGGTCCTCGTGACTCCATAAAAACTCTCTGATTAGTCAGTCTAAACAGAGCAGGCTTGATGCAAAGCTGACTTTTATAATTAAATCCATTTATTTTGAAGGATGGTACCTGTGTTTCATGGGGGGACTGAGGGCTCTGTTTTCATTTCTCAACAAAGACAAAAATAAATTGGAACCAACTTTGATATTCACCAAAATCTAACAAGACTTGCTAAAACTGTTGAATGGAGACTTTAGGCAGGATGTTACATTATAGTAGTGAAGGGGAAATATGCAAAAATGGGCAATATTTATAAGACTGACTCCTATGCCATCCCTTAAAATAGTGCTTCCATGTCCCAAACAGTGTCAGGGCTGCACAGTGCCAAATGTCCTCTAGGCACATCAGGGTAACATTAACGTGCTGTAAAGATCTCCCCTTCATTTAGACAGCCCAGAAAGGATGGAAAGGGGAACAGATGTGAAATGAGTTGTCTGCAGTCAGAGACCATCCAGCAGGAGAGCTCTGATGACAGCCAGGGCTCCTCATGTGCAGTCTGGTGCCCTGAATTCAACCAGACAAAACCCACGTTCAGTTCCTGCTCACAACTGCACATCCTGGCTGGCAGCTGTGTGGGAGAAGCCTTGCTTAATGTCTAAGGGTAGATACAGCACTGTCAGTGGCAGAAGGTCCCACCTCACCCTCCTCCCACACTGCCAAGCATCTGCTCTGGACCAGGAGACAGGAGAGGTTTGATCAATAAGGATAGTTTGATTTCCAGACCAAAGCTTCCCCAGCAAACCTGCCAAAGTGACCTTCCACCTGAATAATCTGGTGATTCACACAAAGACAAAGTGTGGGGAGATGATGTGGGATACAGCAGCTGTGGATGCAAACACAGGTTTGGGGAAAATTTAATTTGGTGCTGGAAAATAGCTTTCTTCTTCCCCTTTCCATTTAGAAATTTGTCAGCCCATTGGTGACAGGAATCTTTGGGGTTGAGCAGGTTGTCTGCAGACAAGCAGCAGTGGAGGGATAAAGGAGAATACACAGAGAGATGGTGATGGAATGAGGTGTCTGTGGGGAAGCATCAAGTGTTGCATGGACCTGTGAGGTGAGCAAAGTCCTGATGGCAGTGGAGGAGATCAGGAGTTTCAGGTTGAATCATCATTGCATTTCCAAGAGTGACTGCTCTCTGAAGTATTGGCTGGCACTGTCAGGCTAGAAAGAATCAGCTTCTAAGATTCACATTCAGCCCACATTAAATTAATGGTATTTGAGTCATGCCTACAACTGGTGCAAAGGCAGGAGAAATCAGAGCAAGAAATCAAAAGCTCACATCAAACCTAAATATTCTCTTAACAGCCTTACTAAAGGCTATGGTCAAGGCAAGAATGGGAATTTAACTTTGAGTACACAAGACTGACAACTAAATTAAAGGGAAATCAAGAGCCAGCTTAATTGTTGCCTGTTGTTATTGTGAAAATGACCGGCTAATTAAATATTTATTGTTTACTGGTTTCAAGCATACATTTGGCATGTTGGGATGCTGTGTAATCAGTAGATCATACATTTCCCCAGAAGGAAACAGTAGCCTCACAAAAGCCTGTTGTGAGGATTAGCTGGCTAATGGGCTTGACTCACCCCTCTGAGCAGCGAGGGTGCAATCTGCAATTTGGGTTCTGAGCTCCCAGCTGGAAGCGCTTCATGCTCCCGTTCATTCTCCCAGCGGGGAGATGCAGCTCTTCCCCTCCAGCCTGGGCTCTCCCCAGCCCTTCCAGCAGGAGCTGCCCGCCAGAAGCAGAGATTTAGCACAGCTGGCTCCATCCCCTGCTCCCTTTCCTGCCTCTCCCTCTTGCCTGGCCATGGCCAACTCCTGTGCTTGACGGCTGCCCTGAGGAACGAGGTTGTGTTCCATTTCCCTTCCCAAACAGGAGCTGCTGTGGGGATTTCTGAGACTCCAGAAACCAGCACGCTTTCTGCTTGGGCTGAGAACTATTGGCTGTTTCCACCAGCAGGAAAAAGAGAGATCCTACAGGATCCCACACTCCTGGCATGCCTTAGATGAACGGTGATCCTTTGGGGCACAACAGTGTCGTGTGAGAGACGGGGCAATGCAAAGACCTTTGAAGATGAACAAAGCCCTAAGATGGGCAATGAAAGGCAAGAAGGGCAGTAAGCTGGGGAAGGGTCTGGAGAACAAGTCCTTTGAGGAGTAGCTGAGGGAGCTGGGGCTGTTCAGCTTGGAGAAAAGGACGCTCAGGGGACACCTCTCTACAGTACCTGAAAGGAGGTTGTAGCAAAATAGGGGTCAGCACCTTCCAAGCAATAGGCCAAGAGCAAAAGGCCTCAAGTTGCACTGGGGGAGGTTAAATTGGATATTAGGAGTGAAAGGGTGATCAAGCACATGCTGCCCAGGAGAGTAGTGGAGCCAATACCCTGGAGGCATTTAACAGTTGTAGATGTGGTACCAGAGGACATGGGTTTGGCAGTGCTGGGTTAGTGGCTGGAATTGATGATCTCAGAGAGTCTTTTCCCACCTAAACAACCCTGTGTTCCTTTGTGCCCCCAGCTGCAACTGCAGCTTCTCAGTGGTGTTTTAGTGTGGGGGAGAAAGAACATCTGCAGAATGGCTGGAATGTCTGGCAGCACTCGGGTGAGATGCTCCTGTGGGCTCCCAATGGGTGCAGTGCCAGCTGCTCTGGGAGAGGGGGGAGTCACACTCAGATTGCACAGCACAAAACACCTCATGACAATCCAAGGAGCCTTTTTTCTGATTTACATCCCTGAGCAGCACGCTGGGGTCTCAGCAGACTGTCAGCCTCCCTCATTCCTGCCTGGCAGTGAGGAGGGCAGGGGCAGCAGGGCACGGGGGGGTGCCAGACCAGCCGTTCTCAGCTGCAAACATTGCAGGGGCACAGTGCCAAACTGAGAGTGAGCAAGGCTTGGGAACGCTCACAGGCCTGCAGACAGCCTCACTAGGAAGGAGGAGGAGAATCCAGGCACGCCAAGCCAGAAGGAAAGTGGGAAAATCTGCAGGAATGAGAGTGGGCCCTTTGCAGGCAGCTTCAGTAAGAGCTATCCCCATTAACAATCCAAAAAAAAAAAAAAAAAAAAAAAAAAAAAGAAA
>VZUI01049203.1:0-57844 GCA_013401135.1 Cettia cetti | reverse complement strand
GCTTTGTTTCTTTGTCTCCTAATTGTCTATTTTATTTTATTCTTATTAAAATTATAACTTTTACATAAAAGTGAACCATGTTTTTCACATGACCTTTCTACCTTTCCATGCATACGTGACAAATGAATCCTTGGTAGAACTTATAGTTTCCTGTGTTCAATGAGTCCTTCAAGCATAGGAAGCCTGCAACTATCTTGTGTCCTTGAGATCTGTTTACCACATTTTGTTTTTCACTACAAGCACAGCTACATAAACATAAAGTTGACAAGCAAAGAGTTATTGATCCGGGATAGCTTATCTAAGATCCTGCTTCTGTTAACTACAGACAAAGCTTATCTATTTACTTTAGCTAATTCAGCAACTCTAATCTTAACTTTCTTAAAAGTTCTTAATTCTTCAAAATTAATGTCTCAGCAGGACTCCTCTGGCTCCTTTTTGGACATAAACCTCTAGTGTTTGTGGAGTTTTCCTGACACCCTCAATCCCTCCAGCAGTGAATGGAACCTCCTGGGAGCTGCCACTGGAGAAAAGCCGAGGCTTGGGGGATATTTGCACACCTGAAGGGTGCAGACACAGAAAGTGCGGCAAACAAAGGTATTGTTATGAACAAATCCTCGGTGAATGAATAGGCGGGGGGGGGGGGGGGGGGGGGGGCGTCCTTGGTGTTGTGACCCTGGGAGGTAGGTAGACTTGGGTCCCCGATGCTGCAGCTGTGGGAGGCAGGTTCACAGCAGGCTCAGCCCCTGTGTCACAACTACGGGACATGGGTAGCCTGTGAGTGGCTGCCGTGATAAAATCTGCCCGGTCCCACTTCTCAAGGAGGACGGGGCAGGCCATTGTTCCCTGCAAAAGACAGGAGCACCCAGCAGGGCAGGCACTCTGTTGCCAAGCAACTGTCCTGCCTGTATGGGGGCTCCACCGCATTGCTAACTTCGAAGTTTAAATTACTTATGGCCCTATTTGTTGCCTGGCGACAGCCCTTTCTTTCAGGAATAGCCTTCACAGCCCTAGAGGGCGGGCATGGGAGGAAGGCATAGGCTAATGAGACCGACCCTTGGCATCTTGGGAGCATTCTTTTTGGGAACAAACACCCCAACACCCCCAAAAGAAATTCGTCACAGTGAGAGGGAACCAGACGATGCCCTGGCAAAAGAAGAAGGAGACGCACCCCTGAACTTAATTTGAAGACTCACCATGACCTAATGAGCCTGATGTGTGGATGGGCAAGGAGGCTGACCACAGCCGAATGTCTTCGGTATTTCTGTGAGGGTGAGGATACGGAACACGTGGACTGCTAAGAATGATCTAATTTTGCTACATTATCTTTCACTACCCCGAGAGCGCTCCCCATAAAGCTGATCTTTCCAATAAAGAGCTGAATAAAGGCATAAGCCTTGTTCTTTTCAGTACTACAAGAACCACATCTCAGGAATGTTCTCTGGCCAAACAACAGACCGTGTGGTCTTGGAAAGGACAATGTTCCTCTTGGCACAAGGACGAGACCATTAATCGGTCAAGAACAGAAGCAAAGGCATCAATGCGGCCCGGGATTTTCCCTCCGATAGGACCACCATCGGTGTGAGGGGAGAGCAAGGCCATGACGGGAGAGCGGGGCGTAAGGGGCGAAAGAGTCTGTGAGCCAAGAGAGGGGCCATTAGTGGGGAATGGGACTCTGAGGGGAGAAGAGGCGGTGAGTGGAGAACGGGGGTGTAAGGTCAGAAGGGGCTGAGAAGGAGCGGAGCTATCCCGCGGCTCAGCTCCAGGACGGGGCGGCGCTGCCCCGCACGGGGAGCCAGGCGGGAGCTGTCCGGGTCATGTCCGCCGAAGGCCCCTCAGGCAACGGCAACTCCCGACGCCACGGATCCGACCCACCGCCCACGCCACAGCCGAGGCGTCCCTTCAGCTCTGCGGAAAGCGGGCCCGCCCTCAGCTACCGGCAGTGCTGCCTCCGATTGGCCAGCGGTGATGTCTGTCACTGAGGTGGGGCCTGTAGGGCGGGGCCGCGCTTGGGCCGGAGCGAGGGGCAGGTAAGGGACAGATATTGGGTGGGGATGGGGTAGGGATGGCCGAGGGCTTGCAGGGCGTCTGGCTCGGCCCTCGCCCTGCTCCGCTCCCCGCAGCCGGGGCGGGACCGTGCGGGACCTGAGGCTCGGGGGGGGGGCGGCGGCGGCGGCCTGCACTGCCGGAGGCATCCCGGGAGGGACCGGGTGGTGGAAGCCCCTGGAGGGCTCAGGGAGCATCCGGGCCTTCGGCGGGAATTGAAGGGTCCGGCCCTGCCTTGGGTCCGAGTCGGTGTTCGGAGGTAGTTCGAGCACAGATCCGGGAAGGGAAACAGGCCGGAGTTTTAGAAGGGCTCCAGGTGATGTTCACAGAATCAATCCCAGAATGGTTTGGCTGGGAGGAGACCGTAAAGCTCATCCAGGCCCAACCCCTGCCATGGGCAAGGACTCCTTCCTCGAGACCAGGCTGCTCTAAGCCCCAGGCAGCCTGGCCTTGGACACTGCCAGGGATGGGGAGGTTAACGATGAGGTAATTATTGGGCACTGCCGGGGAGGAGCACGGGGTGGTTGTGTGCAGCAGTGCTCTGTACAGCCTTTTGTGGGGACTCATCCTGGGAGCTGCCACACAGCCCCTGAAAACTTCACATCAGCCACGTACCCACTGCTGTGCTTACTGTGCTGGTGGGTTTTGGTCGATATGCAGCTGCTTTTGGCCACATGGCTGCTGTGGGCAGAGCCGATGGTCTGGAAAAAAACTGCTCTAAGGCACGTGTGCATGTGTCCCTTTGCTGTCAAATTTGGAGATGCCTCAATTATCCTTTGTGTGGCTGAGGGTGTTCTGCAGTTCATGGTTCATGAACTCTGCCCAGGTTCTAAGTTTTTGTTTATGGTGTAACAGATCATGTGTCTTCCCCTACTATTATTAATAGTGACATTCATTATATCATTCATTCAGTTTGGATATTCTGAACTGGGCTGAGGGGCTAAAACTGAATTCCAGGTACATGCCCCATTGCCATGTTAAAAATTCAAACAAATGCCCAGACCCACTTAAAGTGGGGAACATGCACTGGGCAGCTCAGATCAGTCCTGTTCCCTAGATTTGTGATCATCTGAACCCCTGATGAACAGGGAAGTCGCCTTGGAAAGGACCATTGTTTGAGATTTTTGAAACTGTGGTGCAAAACCTTAATAAATCATGGGATGAGGTGATAGGATTGGGATGCATTTTGGAGGTCTGGCAGCTTGTTAGGAGTTGGTGGTGTTTTGTTTAGATAAAGAAGACAGAACTTGGTGTTTGTAATTCATTATGTTAATTTAAGGTGTTGACATAAGATGAAGCAAAGGGTGATGGAATATTGCAGTGATTTAAATCCCAATGGAATCAGGTCAGGTGATGGAGTAAAGTACCTGGAGTAAGCTGTGAGATTACCTGGGAACTGATTAATGAAGGTGTAAATTCCCTTCCCCTGCTAAAGCAGCTCTTCTGTGCTGTCCCAAGGTCCCCAACATCTGCTCTACCTTTTCTCTCTGAGGTGAATGCCAGCCTGGCCAAGGCCAACTTGCCTTTTGTGGTGCAGGGAATAAATTCATATTCTTACAGATTAGTGGAAGCACACGTCTCTGGAACAACTTTATCCACACACATGGGGGTTGGAAGGAGATGATCTTTAGGGTCCCTTCCAGCCCAAACCATTCTGTGATATGTAGCAAAAGGCATTAATGAATTCACCAAGCTACCAGCTTGAAGTAATTTAAAAATCAGGATCTACTGAACAGGTATCTTGAGCTAAAGGAGGTTTAGGAACTGGTTTGGAATATTTAGGAATATGCCATCCCTTTCCCATAGCTCATGACAGGAAAATACATCATTCCCTTCAGCAGCAAGACTTTGAGTGTCAGAAGATGAACGATTTACCATTCATGACAGTGCAGCAGGGAAGGCCCCAGTGTACTGCTTTAGGTCAGTTCTGTGTCTTTTACAAAGCAAAACTGTCAGCTCCAAAATATCTGTTGCTGGGCTCCAGGGTAGTAAGAGAGGAACAGGAGGTTTTCTGCAAGTCCAAATGTAAGGAAATCAGCAATCTTTTTGCAGGGCTGGGGTAGTTTGAATGTGTGGCTGTACAGGGTTGAAAGTCTTCTGACAGGAGTGTTCTTGGGATCAGTTAAGTGTTTCCAAGAGTTCCTGGCTGGCATCAGCTGTGATTCAGGAACAAATTTCTTCTTCCTGGACAACACAGAGGCAAGTCGGCCAAAAACAATCTCTGACTACCTCGTTGTGGCTGCTTTCAGCTGAGATGCTCTATCCTGGATGTAAGTTTTGTTCCCTCAGGCTCACAGGATGTTTGCCCAGAGCTCCCGGAACTCTGTGAGCCCCGTGCTGCTGCTGGTGCTGCTGGGCTGTGTCCTGTGTCCCTTAGCACAGGCCAGCAAGGTGGGTGACACTGAGCTGTGTGTGGGGCACAGCAGAGGCAGGGTGTGAGGGGACAGAGCTGTGTTCCCTCCTTCACATCACTCCTGTGCCCTGCAGAGCTCCGAGGACATTCGCTGCAAGTGCATCTGCCCCCCATACCGCAACATCAGTGGGCATATCTACAACAAGAATGTGTCCCAGAAGGACTGGTGAGTGAGTGGGAGCAGCCTCAAGGGTCACTCCATGACAGCCAAGCTCCTTCCCAGCTGGTGCTGAGGAAGGGATTCCCTGCCTGTATGTTTGCAGAGGGAGCTGCTTTGATGGATGATGTTCAGCCCTGGCCAGCAGCATTTTTTAAACAGAAATTGAGTAATCTAGGATGACGTTAACCCACTGCTCTTGGCAGATGTAGGGGGTGCCCTCCATTCCCTTCCACCTGGACTGGATCCCTGTAAAAGGCCCTGGGAGAGTCAATCCCAGGGACTTTGGGCCAGCTAGGCTGTGGGGGGAGCTCTTAACACCAGATCAGTGTTATCAGCCTGATAGGAAAGCTGGGACAAAGTCACCCCAGTATCCGTGCACAGAGCACTGGTTTCACCTTGTACTGCTGCTAATTGTGGTTTGTTTGTGCTGCAGCAACTGTCTGCACGTGGTGGAGCCCATGCCAGTGCCTGGGAATGATGTGGAGGCTTACTGCTTGCTCTGTGAGTGCAAGTATGAGGAGCGCAGCACCACCACCATCAAGGTACCTGAGCCTGTACCCTACTGCTTGACATGCCACAGCAGCCCAGGGTGACTGCAGTCACTGCCTATGCCCTGTCCCTTGCTGTGCCACAGGAGCCCAGGCTCCACACTGGTAGGTTCCTGGAGAAGAGCCCAGAAAGGGAAAACTGTCACAGTGAGCACCCGGTGGCAGTGCCAGAGGCTCACTCTCTACAACTCTCTGAATGGAGGCTGTAGCCAGGTGGGGGTTGGCCTCTTCTCCCAGGCAGCCAGTGACAAGACAAGAAGACATGGTCTTAAGCAACAGGTGAGGTTCAGGTTGGACATTAGGAAGAATTTCTTCACAAAAAGGGTGTTGGATACTGGAAGGGGCTGCTCAGGGAGGTGGTGGAGTCACTCTACCTGGAGGTGTTCAAGGAACAGCTGGATGTGGCACTGAGCACTCTGGGCTCTAGGTGACAAGGTAGGTAGTCCAAGTCAAGTAGTCCACAGGTTGGACTCCATGATCTCAGACATTTACCAACCTCAGTGATTCAGGGATTCTGTAACTTCTGTGATTCTGTGTCTGAGCCAGGGGCATTCCTGGTAGTGAAGAGCTGTGTGGGAGCCCAGTCTAGTTGCTGGGGATGTGTGACAGTGCCAAGCATCTCTGACAAGGGCCCCATCTCATTGTTCCTTATGTGCGGAACATGCCCTCAGTTGGTACAGTGAAAACATCAGCACAGTTTATGCAGTGATGGCACAACCTCAGCCTCCTGGCAAGAGCAAGAGACTTGTGAGCAAAATGAGAACAAGAGTTCACACATCAGAGGCAGCTGCAAAGGACCTTCCTGACCTCTGTGGTGTTTCTTATCTACACTGCTTATCCTTTCCCTCTGTGCTCTCCTGAACTGCAGGTGATCATCATCATCTACCTGTCGGTGGTGGGGGCCCTGCTGCTCTACATGGCATTCCTGGTGCTTGTGGACCCCCTGATCCGCAAGCCAGACCCCTACACGCAGCCCCTGCACAACGAGGAGGACAGTGAGGTGAGGGGGCAGGGGGTACAGACAGGAGGACAGGAGAATGGGGGACAGGGGAATGGAGGACAAGGAAACAGTGACCTCCTTGTCTCCTTTGATCCAGTGAGGGACCAGCACTGCTGCTTTGGGGACACTTACACAGGTGAACATTTAGACTCAGGTCTCTGCAGGTCATTCAGAAGCACAAGGAATATTCAAAGCTCTGTACAATGAGCCCAAGACAAGGCCTGCCCTCAGAGGCAGAGAGGACTTTGTAGCAACTGGTCTGAATTTGGTTAGTCCATCTCGAGAGAACAAAAAGTCAAACAGATTCTGTTTGTGCAGTGTCCCAGGTAGAGTTTTGTGGTGCTGAGCTTCCAGGGAAGGATAAGCTTAAGTGTCAGCTGAAACATCTTCTAGACATTAAAACACCGGCCTATGAGGTGCTGTTTGATCCTCCTCTGGGGCTGGGCCCTGGATTGTATCCAGGCTGTTGTTCCTTGTGCTTCTCCCCAGAGCACAATTTCATTCAAATGCTATCTTTTTGTGGGATGCAAACCATGGGCAAAATGATTAGGACCTAGTAGCAAAGAAAGAGCCACTTTCTCCCTCTTTCTCTGTCACACACCAGTTTTGGGGGAGGACAAATTTGCTGCATAAAATCCATGCAGTTGCAGCACTGGGTTGGACTGTCCTATTTGTACTTTGCTGTGAGTATAAGCTATCTGGCCCAATTCCTTAATACTCATATAAGTGAGAAGCAGCTGCTCCAGTGTTCACAGTCCATCCATTGCCTCTCTGCTGAAAAGGAGGTCCTGCAGGAGGAGATGAATTGTATCCCCAAGTCACGGGTTTGCACCCTGCTCTGCAGCAGTAATTCAGATCCAGACCCAAATACACATGGTAAATGCCTGGTGTTAAGTGAGGTTTATCTCACTCCAGTATGCTGGACTAAGTCCTCTGGGATAGGCCTTGTTCCTGTGCCATGATGGATCTCCATCCATCATCAGCCTGGTTTTTAGCAGGGGGATGTGGTTCACTTTGGCGCTGTGGCTCCTTGGAGACTCCAAGAGGAGATTTCCAGCAGAGCTCAACACTTTGTGCAGTTCATCTGGGACTTTTATCTGGAGTCGTGGATGATCCCCAAGAACAAGGACTTGGGGGCTGGTGTTGAGGAGCTCTGAAAAAGAGGTTTTTCATCGGAACAACTCAAACCTTGAACTGCTCTTTCAGGTGCAGTTTCTCCCCAAGACAGCTGGCTCGCCTGTGTGCTCGGGCAGGGCATTGCCTGGTCTCCAGCCCCATTCCTTTCCTTGCAGGATACTCGCTCCCTGGCTGCAGTGCCCACCCTGCCTGGTGCCAGGGCCAACACGGTGCTGGAGCGGGTGGAGGGGGCGCAGCAGCGCTGGAAGCGGCAGGTGCAGGAGCAGAGGAAGACTGTGTTCGACCGGCACAAGATGCTGAGTTAGGCCCTGCTGGGCTCTGCCACATCAGGACACCCCAGCGTTGGAATGGAACCTCCAAACCTCTCTGAACCACTGTCTCCAGAGAGAGCAGGAGCCCCAAAGGCTTCTCTGGTTGTGTCCCCTGCCCTTCCCTTCCCAGCCATGCTGGCCCCTGGGCTATGGCTGCCATGTGGAGCTTGGCCAAACAGGGGACTCATCAGCCCACCCCAGCAGGGACGGGCTGGGAATAGACCACTGGGAGCTGGCTGAGTCTTCCTGGGATAAAAATATTGGGAGAATTTTGATGTGGGATAAATTATGTGATGTTTCTCGAGGATGCAGTAGCCACCTCCTCCTCTAGTGTACACTGATGGTCCCTGGGCATTGTGGTGCTAAGCCAGGTGTGCAGCACAGGAACAAAGGGGAGGGGGTTTCTGCCAGTGGGTACTGCTGCTTCCACTTATCCTGATGTAAATGGAGAGACTTCCATACCTCTGGAGTCTGTCCAGGTTTACACCAGCATAACTGAGACTGCAGCTTGCTTCCAGGCAGGTGAGTATCACAAAACCTGTTAGTATGTACATCAGTAAGAGTCCAACAGGTAAAAAGCTGATTTACATTTCTTTTTGTGCTTTACCAGTAGATAAAAACCTCTGGGGTGAGACCTCTCCATTTGTACCCACAATGGTGACCCTTTGTGTTCTCCCAGGGTGGGCAGCGGCATTTCTGTCCAAGAGAAACAAAGATCATGTCTCGGGCAAAGACCCTCTGGGAACACCGGAAACACCAGTCAGGGCCCTGAGAAGGGGACACTTGTGCCACTCAGAATACTCCAAGAGTTCTGACAGGACTTGGGCTGTGTGGAGGACACCGCTGTTCTGCTGCGTGTATTGATCTCACTGAGAACATTTGGAGTTTATGGTGTAGCACCTCCATATTAAACGCAAACCAGGATCTACTACCTGAGTGGCTTGTTTTTAGGGAAAAACCCCATCATGCTAGGTCTGGGGCTCTCCATCTGCTTCCCAGTGCCCAGCAGGTGATCTGATGCCACCTCAAGCCAGAACTGTGGTTATGGCACTGCAGGAGTGTCCCTGGCACTGCTCCCTGCTGACAGTGACTGTCCTGCTCCAGGAGAGCCAGGCTTGGAACCTAAGCAGACCAGAGTCCTGCTTGGCACAGGTTAGTGACTTAACTTCTCTGGGCTATCCCGTGGGAGAGCTAAGCAGACTGGAATTCTTCCTTTGCAGGAAGCTGAGAAACTGTTGCTAAAAGCCTAATTGGGAGAGGTGGCAGTCCCTGGTCTGTGTGCTGGGGCCAGCTGCTGCTAGTAGAGCCTCCAGTCCTCCAAGCTGACCCTGCCAGACAAATCCAAACAGCAGTTTTTGGGAGCCTGTGTGCACGCCAGTTACCCTTCAGCACCTCACTGGGCTAAAAAGAACCTGGAGCTTCACATAATACCAAGGTCACATTTTCCTTGGCTCATCTTTGTTCCCTGGTGCTCAATTCTGGGCCTTCCTCCCCTTTGTAGAAGCCCCATCTTGCCTGTCTTTCCCTCTCCGTGTGAATGCCACATGGACACGAGGTGAGGTCCCGGGGAACTGATTTTTTCCCTTTGAGGGCAGGAACAAGCAGTGCTGGTGGGAGGTGCTGCCCAGGGCCAGGCCGATGGGTCCATCTGATGGCCCCCAATCGCACCGGAAAATGGCCAGGCACCAGTGCAAGCTTGCTGCTGCCACGAACCTGCTGAGCCTGCAGGGTGAGGTGTTTGGTGAGCAGCACCCCCAGACCTTCCCCTGAGCCCTCCAGGAGCAGCTAGGAAATGGGATCAGAGAGGAGGGAGTTAGAAATCAAGAGCTTTAGAAAACTTAGAGGAGGTATGGTGTGGAGAGGTTGCAAAAAAATACTACTGGCCTGATTAATTACCTGATTTGTTAATTAGCTGATTAGCTTTGCACTGTACATTATCCTCCCTGGGAGGAAAGCTTTTCTACTGTCTAGCCTTGAATTTCCAAGCCCCTTCCCCTTCCTGGGCCCCCTCACTTGGGCATCCCGCAGCACGCACATCCTGATGGGCCCCACTCCCAGACCCATCCACAGCCCACGGCAGCTGGTTCCCATCTCTCCAGACATGGGGCAGTGGGAGCCAATCATTTAATTTCTTCTCCAAAAAGGGAATGTGAAAAATAAAAGACCGAACCAAATCCAACTGCTTTGACATCCTGCCACATGTGTTGTGCTCAAGTGCCTGCTGTGGTCCAGATGTCGATGCTCTGGATGATGAGCCACTCGCTTTGGTCCTGGGTCACCCGGATCCTCACACACTCTACAGGCCCGGGCAGGACCTTCTCCAGGCCCCACTGCTCCAGGGTTCCCTTCTCAAAGGAGCCCACAGGGGTGTAGGAGGAGCAGTCCTGGCTGCCGTCCTGGTGCTGGCCCAGCTCCAGCCGGCCTGCACGCAGGAAATCACCTGGGTGTTCCACAGAGCCCGTGCGCACCCGGACACGGCTGACTTGGGCTGGCTGCTGGAACACAATGGAAAAAGTACTGCCAGTTGCTGGGTTTTTACCCCAAAAGTACCCCTGTGCCGAGCTGTAGGCCTTGAGGGGCTCATAGTTCTCAAAGACTGACATGCTGGTGTACAGGGATGCCGGCGGATTGTCCGGGAGGTCCAAGGCATCAGCCAGGAAATCCTCGTCCTCCAGGCGGTTGACGGTGCCCTGAAAGGAGGAGTAGAGGCCCATGTGCTGGAAGAGGGATGGCTTGAAGCGGATCACATCCTTCTGGGTGAGCAGCTGGCGGAAGTGGACTAGCAGCCAGTCACAGGGCATTTCCTGGTAGAACAGGAGGAGGAAGCGAGCCAGGAGAGGAAGGTCACTGGAGTGGTAGAGCTTTCCAATGTAGCCCAGCTTGGAGAATTCGAGGGTGGCCCAGTTGGAGCCCTCTTGGGAAGCCAGTGCCCTGCGGATGGCTGTCAGGAAGGACCTGGCACTCCACACATCGTCCTCGATCATCAGGTAGTAGGAGGAGAGGTTGGTGGCAAAGTTTAGCAGGAAGGCGTAGTCTATGTTCTGCTTGGAGCGGAACCTCACTCGCTCCTCCGCATCATTGAAGTTCCTCTTCAGGCCTTCCAGGGTGGGGTAGAACTTGGAAGGAGTGTGGATGAGCAGGAGCCGGCCCAGGAGGATGTGACGAGCAAACTTCTGGGCAATGGTGGCGGCAACACGCATGTTCCAGCCAGGATCAGTGTCAGCTAGGTGCACCACCACCACCATCTCCTGCAGCTCCTCCTCCGTGGACTGGCTGAAAAGGGACTGAAGTGTGGCCGGAAGGTAGAAACCACGTGGCCTCTGCACTGACGCCATTCCCACTGTCAGGAATTCTGTAAGGCAAAGGAAAGGCATGAACAGGCAGAGGGGTGACCTGGGATCACCACAGTGATGTTCTTCATTGCAAGATGTAATTAAAGGGCTCCAAAAACCTCTTCCCATGTCCAGCCTGCAGGGTTAGTTGCTGTTTGTAACCTCATGTCTAAGGCCCGTGGGTCCTTCCTGAAGCTGAAGCCTTCAGCATCTCAGGAGGGACTCAAAATTTGCCCAAATGGAGCAAGACACAGGCTGAGGAGGTTCCTCTGAAGAAATATTCCAGAAAAATACCTTTAAAAAGCCAAACCCAGGCAAGTAACAGTGCAGAGAGAGTCTATAGGGCAGGAATGGCTTATTGGTATGGCTGCATATCCTGGAAGCGTTCCCCACTCCACACCTCATGGAGATGCACCCACACTGGGATCAGGCACCTTCTGTCCTCCCCATGGCCCAGCACTGGCTGCCTTGCTTCGGCTTCTCTTCCTGCTGGTTGGGACAGCACCATTCCTGTGCTGCTTCCAGCACAGCCTCACAGGTTGCCCTGAGCTCCTTCCCACAGGGTTTGTGTGGGAATTGCTTCTTGTGCACCTGCCCAAGAGCTTGGCCCTCTTCTCCCACACTGTGGGGCTGTCCTAGTGGTCCAACTCACCATCTCCACTGGAACCTCAACCCCAGGGAGATACAGGATCTCAGCAACCCTCCCCAGGGAGGTAGGAGAAGCCCAAAACACCTGCAGTCACCACAGTCCCAAGGTGCAGAAACTTGGACCCTGCGTGGAGCTTCCCCAATTCCTCCATCCCCAGAGCGAGCAGTGAAGGCTGTGGAGGTTTTGGAGGAGGTTGTGGGGAGGTCCCCACCCAAAAAGGCTGGAGACAGCCCCTCCCTACCCCAGCAGCAGTGAGGGGGCAGGGCCATGCTGGGATATGTAGCTGTGCACACCCAGAGGGTCCAGGACCACTCACTTTTTTGGGGAGCCAGGGAGCCAGCGAGGATCTGGTATGAGATGTTGTGGAGTGCAGAGAGCTCGACTGTGTCCCTGACGATGCGCTGGTCTCCCTGTGGCTGCAGCAGCTGCAGGATCGTGTCGGGAGCCAGGCCCCTGAGCTCCACCTGCATGGGAGCCATGGGCAACCAGGTCACACCCCAGAGCACCATGCAGCAAAGGCGGATGATAACAGGGGGACCCAGAAGCAAAGGGGAGCCCCTTTCCTGCCCTCCCAACTCCTGGATTCAGGGGGGTACAGCTGCCCAGGGCAACCCCAGGGAGAGGAAAAGGCAGAGCTGAGGGTTGGGGTGACATGGGGCAGGGAAGAGTGCAGAGCTAAAGTCAGGGTCCACGTGGGGCAAGAAGAGATAGAGGATGCTCCAGTGGCCTCTCCAGTGGGACATCACTGGCTGGGGACTCACCTCCAGAAGATCCTGTTCCTGCTGGCTGCCCCCATGGAAGAGGAGGATGATGAGGAGGAAAGAGGCAGTGAGCAGAACTGTGAGGCAGCGTTTCAGGGAGCATCGCATGGCCCCTGCTGGCTGATGCCTGGGGAGAGGGGACGTGTCAGGGCACAGCCTCAGGAAAGCCACCACCACCTGGATGGGACAGTGGGACAGCACCTGGATACACCCCTGGCACCACCCACCTGCCCTGAATACCCAGAGGTGCACACCTGGGGCCAACCATGGGGCATCAGGGGACACTTGTGCACTGTTTCCTTTGGGCAGGCAGGGACAGGGACATTCCAGCCTGACCAGAACAAAATCAGCCAGGTACAAAATCTCCCCCAACCAGCCCCAGGACACCTCAGCTGCTCTGGGACACCCCAACCAGCACCCTAGAGCTGAAGGCAGAAGAAACGCAGATGACAGTGCCTCAGGAAAAATTTTCAGGTGGTGGAGACAATCCAAGACCAGTCACCAGCACCCCAGGACTTGTGACCAAGCCCTGGAAACACTCAGGTCTCAAATAGGCCCAGGCTGCTCTTCCAGCACTGTGAGGAGGAAGCAGGTCCCCACCTTCCTCCAGGCAGGCACCAGCTCACCCTGTCCCAGCCTCACCCCCTGCTTGGTAGGACAAGGAAGGCATCCCTGAGGGCACAGTGTCACCTTCAAGGAAGTTGCAGTGAACTTGAGATATTTTACCTTGTCACAGAGGTGTGGCAGGAAGCTAAAAGGCTCCTGTGTTTTCCTGGGTTTTTTCCATTATAAGAGTGCTGCCCTGAAGGAAAAGCAGCTGAGCCTGGGCAAACACCCTCAGCCCCATCCAAACTGCTCACAGTGCCTTGGCTTGGTGAAAGCAGCTTTGAATGCAGTTGTGGAGGAAAAGCCCTCCTCAGCCTTCCCAAACCAAGGCTGGGCTGCCCAGGACTGCACCCTAAACACTTTCCTGCCCCTGCTGTGCAGGAGATGCTCCAAGCCCACCCAAGGGCCCCACAGATAGGAGCACAGCACCTCTGGGGCTGCTGCTCTGGAGCGTGTGCTGAGCTTATTTTAAGGAGAACCCTCCCTTTTTTGTGCCCAGGAGTCCTTTGGAGCAGCTGTCAGCTCTTTAGGACACTGGCGCTGAGCAAGTGCCCCCGATCCCATCAGCAGCCACTCAGTCCTTGGAGCACTGACCCCGCCCAGGGACACGGCTCCTTCCTTGGAGATAAACACTTGGAGCCAGAGAGCCGCGCTCCCAGGCGGCACAGGACAGACTCCCAGCAGAGACAAGCTCCTGGAGCTGCCCAAAATCTCTGTCCAGGACCCAGCAGAGAGTGGGACTTCTCCATCCCTTACAGCTCTCTCAGTGGGGCAAAACAGGAGACATGGGGGGGCCTCACCAGCTCTGGGGGGAGCAGCATTAGGGATCTGTCCCAATCACAGGGACATCACACCCTGACACCACCCTGGACACGGATTTCCAAGCCCCAACCTTCAGATCTACAGCCAGACCACAGGATGAGCTGGGAAGGGCAAGCCTTGGCCACATGCCAGGCTGGGCGTTTAGCCACTCTGGGTGGCCAAAGGTTTTTCTGTCTGCTGCGGAATGTCTGGCTGCCAACAGCGCATCCTGCATGGAAAACAAGATGCTGCTCGGCACCCCAGCTCTCACAGGCAGCAACTTCACCCAAGGAGCAGGCATCCTATGGGCAACAGGGGTTACAGGCACAGAACAAACCAGAAAGTAACAAGTGCAGCCCCATAACTAGCACCCTAATTGGGCTTTGGATTTCTGCCTCTATGGAGGAACAAGGCAGCCCAGGTAAGTGGGCACAACAAGGGTTGCAGCATCCTCCTGCTCCAGCTCCAAGTACCTCCACAGAGTATCCCTGTCCCCACACTCTGTTCCAAGCACCTCATGCACCTTCCCCACAGCTCAGCATCCTACTGCAGATGTCTCCGAAAGCCACCCCACCGTGGGGACATTGGCCAGGAGGAGCTGGAAGCCACTTCCTTGGAGCCAAACTCCTCCCCAGCCCCAGTCCAGGGCAGGGGGAGGGAACAATCCATTCCCAGCCTCAGTCCCACAGGCAGGCAGCTCCATCTGCTTCCGCCGGCACTGAGGACGGCACGGCTGGTTGCACAAGGAAGAGGAACAGACAGGGCTTCCTTCCCACTGTCAGGAGTGCCTTTCCATGCTGGGGAAACTGAGGCACAGACTAATGCTATGTCATGCAGCAAACACCAGCTCTCCTGCAGCACAGCTCAGTGCCCCGCCCTAGGGGCCCCTGAGATGGAAAGGTGTGGGATGGACGTCAGTACTCGAAATGGGTGGGGGATACTGCAAATTGTGGCAGCACAACATCACCTGTGGGCAAATAGTGGCCATTCGGGGCTGTGTGGAATGGGGGCTCCTGGGCCCCCTGGGAGTCAGGTGAGGGTCTGGCCCCACTGTCCATGGGAGTCTCTGCTCCAGGGGTTGTCCCACAGGGACAAAGGAGGGGAAATGCTCTGTTCCAGCAGCACACGGCTCCAGGGGCCAAAGCTTTCAGTCAGATCACCTGTGCCACAGCACAGGGGGGGGTCCTTGCAGGTCAGGACACTTACACCAATCCTGTCCCCACCACTGAGAGCTGGGGAATCCCTAGCCCAGCCCCCTACCCTCACCCCCGGGTCCCCAGGCACGCACTAGACACACCCGCCACCGGCAGAGACTCACGGGTGGGCGAAAGCCTCACTTCTCCGGGTGTTCGGCCCTGGCAACTTCCCCACCCTGGCTAGACTTTGGATTCTCGCTCCTCAAAGCCCCACCCCGAGTCCTTGCCTACCTCCCGCAGAGGAGGAGCGTCCGCCGGCGGCCTCTGCTTCAGGAGCTTCGGAGAACCTGCCAGGCCGGCAGGGACCCACGTGGGATGGACCAAAGGCCCCCAGTCCACCACAGGAACTGTGGCAGCCTCACGGACGGGCATCCCAGGATGGTATCAGCTGTGTCCCATAGACCCTATCCTCGCAGGCAGCTCCTGTTCCCCAGGCAGCACCAACCCCTGCTGGGGGCTCTTGCCAAGCCCCAGCATCCCCAAACTCTGGCATGAACCTGCTGCTTCACCAGCCAGGAGCTGGTGACACAGAGCTGGCACAGCTTTTTGCTTATTTATTTTCCAGCTTTTGTGCTGAGGTGTCAAAAACTTCTGGGATTGCAGAGCTAGAACTGCACACCTGGCACCCCAGGCCAGCACAGAACCTGGATCTCACCTGGGATGTAGCCCCAGCACATGAAAGCTTCCCCAGACACTCCAGCTCCTCACTGGAGCATTGGGCCTCACAGCTGGGCTGTGAATGAAGCCCCTGCTGATTCCAATGAACCAATGTGGGCCACATGGGGTCATTTCACAGCCGATTTGTTCCTCCACCCTCCAAGCCTTTTCTCCCACTGCTTCCTTCCTCCAGACCCAGAGCAGGAACATGGCTCTGGAGCATCCATGAGTCACCAACGGCATCACTTGTCCTCAGCTTCCAACCAGATCAGCTCCTTCACACAAGGCAACTCACCCACAGCATCCCAATGGAGATGAAACCCTTTCCATTCCACCCACCCTGTTTATTCACAAGAAGTGTGGATCCCACTTCCCTGCTCTCCTTGCTGGCCAGGACCTCTCCTACCTTCAAGGGAGGCCTCACATCTCTTGCCAGGCTCTGTCTCCTACAAATCCCCCATGATGACTTCCAGCCCCAGCTACTCCCTGTGGGAGCACATGGAGCCTGGGACACCGCTGCGAGAGATAAGGTAGGGCAGGAAGCAGGTGATGGTGCTGGGAAGGTGGAAGAGACGTCCCCAGGCTCCCAGATCTGCTGGCTTTCACTTTTCCTACATCAATTGGGTTTAAATCCTTACATTCTGTGGTGGTTCTGTCCCAGTGGGGTCCCAGGGGCTCAGTGGGGACACCCCATCTGCACTGGAGCAGAGGCAATCTGGGATTCCCACCTAGGCAGGGGTTGGAGGATTCCAGCAGGGCCAAGGGAACCTGGACGGTGCAGCACAGCAGAACTTTGCTGCTCAGTGGCCCAGGGTGGGAAGAACTGTGAGGCTTGGCCGCAGCTGCAGGAGGGGGTGGGCTTTTCTCACCACAGCTGCCCCTGAGCCCCACCCCTGCACAGGAAGGAAACCTGGGCCTTCCTGCCTCCGCAGAAAGGAAGAAGGGGAGGGCTGTGACACACAGCACAGCTCTGGGTCCCCAGTGCTCAGGGTGCAGCAGCCCTACATAGGAACAGGCAGTACTGCCAAGGGGAGCAGCAGAGCTGCCAAATTCCCTGTTGATCCCTACAGGCCACTTCAGGGTGCAGGTCTAGGGCAGGATTTGACCCTCTCCGAGCACATTCATGAGCCTGCCTGGAGCAGGAAAGGAGTCCACAGCTAGGACACAGCTCCTGGTGCCCAGGCAAACATCCTGTGACAAAGCAGGTGTCACAAGCCCAGCCTGAGCCTATTCATCCAGCCATCCCTTTGTGCTATGGAGCAAGTCACAAATGGTGTTTGGGTGCTGAAAAAGGGTAACTCTACCTGCCCCCCTGTGAGGGCCACAGCATAGCCCCAGTGCCCAGGAACCAACCAGAGCCTGACACCAAAGCTGCTCTCAAACCTCCCTCAGGGTCCAAGCCCAAATATGCTCTGCTCATCGAAATATTTGACCAGGGGAAACAGGGAGGTGGCTGAAATGAGGCTAAAAAGCACATTTTTGCTTGCTTTTAGAATAAGCTGAAGAAGAAAAAGAAGCCCCAGGTGCAAAGGATGCTCTGAGAGGGTCCCATGGCTGCAGAGGTACACCCAGCTCAGGGGGCCGGGGAGGACCAGTTCCCCCAGCTGGGGCCAGAGCAGAGGGACTGGGATGGGACAGCACAAGGGGACCTACAGCAGGGCCCAGCTCCCTTCCCCAAGCCCCCAGACCTCGCCTTACCCAGCTCAGCTCCTGTTGGACACCGGATCCCTGACAAGGACAGGAGCAGGGTGAGGTGGTGGCCAAGTCTTCCTGTTTCCCCTAGGAAACCAGAGAGCCAGGCAGGATCTGTTTACAGCCCTTCCATTATTCAGGACCAGGACAAAGCAAAGGTAGAATAGGACCTCACACAGCAGGGAGAGCACAGGGAGAGCCACCGTGATGCTGATCTGGGGCTCCATTTCCACACCACCGAGGACCCTCTGACCTACAGAAATGGGTGACACCAAACCACAGCCACTCCTGCAGGTGCACTCTGCATCCCAACATGGAAGACACTGATGAAGACTTTTTTGGCAATCAAACTTCAAGAGAGGCGGGGCTCGGGGGCCAGGGTGGAAATTTCCTGCTCAGGGCTGAGCTCTGTTGTAACTCCCTCACTCAGCAAACCTCAGCCCAGGGTTCAGGGTCTGATGTTCTGGGTAAGGACCAAGGGGAACACCTGCACTTGCAGCTCTACACAGAGGCAGAATCCTCCCTCCACAGCATCCCTGCCACTCCCCAGCCTCCCAACATGGATCAGAACACGTTCCCAATCCCTGCCAGCACTGCTGATCAGCACAGCTCCAGCACCAGGACCACCAGGAGCTTCGTAAACTCAGAGACTGAGAATTGCTCTTGTACATTTTATACATTTCAGCCTAGAAAAAGCCTGGCCTGTCTGTATCTAAATATCCATATTTGAACCCAGCAAGTCTGGTGGTAACAGGAAACGTCCCATCCACCTGCTTCCTGCTGTCACAGCCTGTGCCACCCGCTCCAGCTGCACTGCCTGCCATCAGCCAGAGAATTCTGGGAGCTGCCAAGCACCTCTGCCCCCTGGATTTGCCATATGCCGATCAGAAGGTATTCCTGCTTTGCCAGATGGCAGGAACACACAACTCTAGGAGCTGTTTTGTAGCTCTGCACAGGAGCCAAAGCAGGGCCCACGTTGCACAGCCTCACACAGACACCAGCCTGCTCCATGCTCCTGCCATCAGCTTCAGCCAGGAACCAAACACCTCTGCTCCTACCCTCCAGACCCTGCACAACCAGGATAGGCCCTGGCATCATCCTTGAGGGAGTTTTCAAGAAACGAAGCAGAAAACAGCCTGAAGCAGTCAGAACCAGGCTCTGAGTAAGCTGCCACCTCCCTCCAAGACAACCAGAAACTGCAGCCTGACCACATTTCACTGCTGAGCTTCCCCACCTGTCCCCAAGTTCAGTGGTGTTTAACCCCACAGAAAAGGGAAGACTGTTGTCCCCCCACTGCCCTGGAGCAGCTTTCTCGGCAATGGAGCCCCTGCAGCCCTTACACACAGCTCCAGCCCCAACCCCGTCTGCCTCTCCTGAACCACAACCACAACACAGCCCAGGCTCTGCTGTCATGGCAGCCCCAAGACCACAGGGACAGCACATTTTTCTTGCCTTTTATCTCTATGAAACCAATTTAACTTCAAAACTTACCTGGTGGCATCAACAGAAGTTCAGCAGTGGTGGAAAGGGGAACTGTGAGGCAGGAGCTGTCTCAAATGTGTTTCAAGTCAAGACAAAGAGCCTCCAACACAAATCCAAGGTTGGGGCAGATGTCCTTAGTGGTGATTTGCAGTGGCAGAGGCACATGCAATAATCTCCTCCTGAGCAGCTACACCAGGGTCATGTGGGGTCACAGAATCACTGGATATTCTGAGCTGGAAGACCACCAAGTCCAAACCGAGATGGCAGAATTCCCTCTCCTTCAGGAGCTTCACTGAACATTCTACATGGACAAGAGCTGTTCCTCCTGCTTGGGACCAGATGTGATGTGCAGTAGGACTGAGGAGCTGACATGTGATGGGCAGCAAAGCTCAGTCCAGGGTCTGTATCTGCACAGCTGCTCCCCTGTCCTGCAGCAGCTCCTCTGCAACTACCTAGGGAGCCACGTGTTCAATTAAACCTCCAGCCAGGTTCATTCTGGTCAGACCCAACCCCTGCACCCCTCACTTCTCAGTCAGCCCAGAGCCACAGGAAATTTCAGGGTTGCTTCTTCCTCACAGAAATCAATTTGTTTAGTCAAAAGCCAGAGCAGTGGTTGCTTGCGGACTTTCAAAAGATTTCCACATTGCTCTTTGAAAAGACACTGTGTCTTCAGTTATTTTAGTTTATCCCCTCCTCTCCCTCCCTGTTTATGTTCTCTGAAAAGCACCTTCTGGTTTTAAAAGTTTAGCTCTTCTTTTTACAGAAAAACACCAGTATGAGAACTTGAGTACCTTTACAAATTCAAATGAGACTTTTGCTTTACAACACCTCTTTGAAGTAATTCCTTTGTTTGATCATTTATGCTTTTTTCTTTCCTTAAACTCAGATCTGCTGGGCTGGGAATTAAGATTATTGTTGATCACTGCTGTCTTGCTCACTGCTTCTCAGACACTGAAATATCACAATGTGCATGAACACAATCCTGCTGCAATAAAACAAATATGGATTTTGTTTGTAAATTGTTCCTGGAAAGCAAAATGGAAAGTTCTTGGAAAGCAAAATCTCCTGCTTCTTCCCAAACAAGAGAACACAGGACCACTTTGATTAGCACCAAAAGGATTTTAAATGAACAGTTCCAGGGAGCTCCTTTCAAATCATAAAATGTCAATTTTACATAAAAGTGTGTTTACAAATAGTTTCTGCTTTACACTCAGCTCTGCTCATTACTGACCAGAAGTTATATACATATAAACTAGCTCAGCAGCTTCAACCACTTGCAAGTAGACTGCAGAATTTATTTCAGAAATAAAAATAGGATTTCCTGGTTCCTAGAAACTCTCTTCAGCCTGCCAGATTCAGTTCCCTGTGGGCTCCTGCAGCCTCAGGAGAGCACTAAGCCTTTGGGGAGAAAGGGTACTGTGGGTGCCACCAATCCAGGAGCCTGACACTGTGCACAGGGTCCAATACCACCTGCACCCCCTGCTCCACACGTGGCTTCTTCCCATTGCGCACGGGCGTGTCCTGGAACACCAGGCGCACGCGGTGGTGCCGCATGTCTGTGCTCACCGAGATGGAGAACTGCAAGAGAGGAGACCAGAGCTGCTTCAGAAAGTCACAGTGACCAAGAGAGCTCTCAACACAACACTTCTAGACTTTAAAAATTCCTCTGAATTGTACAAGTCTAAGGTGTTTCACAATAACACTCTCAAGGCTACAGCACTGGATCCAAACTGGCTCTTTGGCTGGCAGACCCAAATAATCATGCTAGAAGCTCTAAGGGTTGTAAAAGAACACTGGAACTGCCTGGGCAGTGGTAGAGTCACCATACCTTGCAGTGTTCAAAAGGCCTGCAGATGTGACATGGGACATGGGTTAGGGGTGAACATGGCAATGCTGGGACTTGATCTTAAAGGTCATTTCTAATCTAAGTAATTTTATGAGTCTGATTCTAAGTGAACCTGGAAGCAATTGGCTGTCAGAAGAAGTCTGGAACTCACTGCCCAATGTAGCGCAATGCTGTCCCAAGGGAGATGCAGTGATCACCACAGAGTCAAAGCGGGAAAAGAGGAAGTTTAATTTTTTTTTACAGCTTATATATATTTTAAAAAGTAGACCAGATTGGAGGACTGAGGTTTAACCTCTTTAACTCCACTGGTCTTAGAAAATGTCCATCAACTGTCCTTTCACAGAAAGGTATGTAAAAACATGATAAAGAGTTCTGTAAACATTACTTTGTTTACATGAAATTTCTGACTCCAAGGCTGAAGGCTGGGAAACAAAGTGACAGCCCAACTCCTAAGTGAGGGCAGACTGAACCTCTCCAGAGCACTGGCCACTTCTGAAACCCTGACTCCCAATCAGGGACCAAACACACATTCAAAGAGTTTGCTCATATGGGATTTTATTCTCAGAACTTATTGCCATAAGGAGTTATTTTCCTGTGAGGGGCAGGCCTCCGTTTGTGCTGCTCCCTGTTTCCTGTACCTGCTGCAGTTCTGGTAACTGACCTGCCCCCAAACACTGAACAACCACAGCTCCTGACAGATTCTCTACATCCTCTCTATTTGCTGCACCAAATAGGGAAGAGACAAAGAAAATGGAGAAGTTAAAGTGAGATTCTGAGCATTTTCCTCTCTTCATTAACCATATCATTCCCAGAAATGGTTTGCTGATAGAGCAGAAGGATTTATACAGCCAAAAAGAGGCACTGGGTGGGATTCTTGGGGTTGTCCTGTGCAGGGCCAGGAGTTGGGCTCTATGATCCCTGATTCCAACACGGGAGATTCCAGGTGCCCTCCTCATATCCTTAAAGGTACCTCATCTGCAAAGTCTGGCAGCTTTCTCCCACTCACCAAGGTGAAGGTCATGCCCATGACGATTGGCACGAAGATGAAGTTGAAGGTGGTGATCTGCAGCAGGCAGCAATCCTGATCTGGGTTTGTGTGCACTTCCTCATACTGGATTGGGGGCTGGAGACCTTTGCTACACTTGCTCTTAAATCTGGGAGACTTGAAAGAAAGAGAGGCTGATTTAGCAAAGGAGGAACCTCTGCTGCGTTTGGCTGCAACTCCCCAGTGCGGCCTGGCAGGGTCTCTCCTCCTCCCTAGGTGTTTGGGCAAAGTGTCACACTAACAGCAAAATGCCATCACTCTGGATGGGTAATTTTCAGGACCACTTCTTTAGAGGGGAAAGCTGCACAATTCCCGAGGTTGCCTGAAATTACTGGCTTCTCCCAAGACCCACTATTGGAGACTTTCCCTGGCAGTGCTGGCTGTCTTCACTTCTCTGAGAAATCTTGGCAATGACATAACAAGAAGTTTCAGATTTTGGTCAACATTTTGACCACTGCAGTCAGACAGTCTGAGTTTTGGTAACAAACAGTAGTGATGACCCAAAGGTGAGATTAATTGCTGTAAAAAATTATCCATATTTTATAGCAGGGAAAGGATACCAAAGGAGGAAATAAAAATGTGGGATTCTAAATGTCTTGGTAACACAGACTGAAAACTGAATGTAGTTCCACAACATGCTTTAGTTTACCATGGGAATCAGTTTGCATTTACTCTCTGAAAGGACAGGAAATTTCCACTTCCCTTCTACCCCCCTTGAAAAATAATTTCTGCTTCAAACAAAAGTCACAGCTGATCTGGTTCTTTCATACCTGCTTTTTGAACTTGAAGTTGAATTCCCACATTGCTTCTTGTCTGTTCCCTACAATCTTTTTGCACCAGAAAAGCAGGCACTGAGGTGGAAAAAAGAAATAGAAATTTATGAAACCCTTAGAAGGACCCCTTTAAATAAGTTTTAACAGATCATAAGAGCTTCCAATTGCAAACACAATTACATAGGAGCAATTAGGAGCCACTTATTCAAATTAATTATGTTCAAAGAACCCTCTCAGCAGTGTAGATCTCCCAGTTTCAGGCTGGCCAACTCCTCATGCAACACGTAGTCACAGAAGTGCCAAACAGCAAAATCCTGTTGTGCCATTTGTCACTTTCTTAGGGCAGGAATGAGTGGTGCAGATTCACCCATTCCCTCCATCCACCAGCAACTCCCATTTAAACTGGGTTCCAAACAAGGTTAAAGCGAGGAACAACGAAGAACAGAATAAGGATCAAGAAGGAAAGGATCTAGAGGGAAATACAAAGACCAATACATGAGCTATGAGGTGATGGATGAAGAAGTTCCTAAGCCACTGTGGTTTCAAATGGAGACCCTGACCTTGCCATCACCAGCACTGACTGTCATCATTTCAAGTCCAAAACACTGCCAGGACAGCACGGTCTGACCAACCTTCTGTCTCTTTTCAAAAGAAAATGAAAAACCAGCCTCAAATAGCCTCAAAAGTCACCAGCACTGCCCTAGTTTCACTTGGTTATCACTGTGTGGGCCACAGGCTCCAGCCCAGGAGCTCGTTCTAGAGCATGAGGCTTAGAAGAACTCCTGTAGGGGGGAAATCCCTGCCTACTAGTCACAGTACAAGCAACCAGCTTTCAGCAGCCAAGGAACCTGGCAAGTCAGTCCAGCCATTCCTCAAAGCTTTTCCACACCACAGATGCCAGCTCACCACAGCTGGTCTTATCTTTCATCAGTGTAAGCAGGAAAAGGAGGAATAATGTGGGTAAAGAGAACTCCCTGTGATCCATACACAGTCTCTCCTGAAGAGAGAAGGCCTGACTGGGTTGCAGAGCAAAGCACACATTTAACTTCATTCCAGGATGGAGTGATCCTAATAAAATGAATCCAGAGCCAGCCTCCACCACAGGGGCTCTGAAGAGACCAAAATGGACCAACAAGTCCCTCTACTTCAACTCCGAGTCATATCCATAAACAAGAGTCCTTAAAGGACCTTTTTTCTCCACAATCTTCATGAGGTGAACAACAAAGCTCTGTAGAGTAAAGCTCAGAAACATGCATGGAATACCTCCACCTGGGAGGAAGCAGCCCTGAGTTTTTTTCCAATAAAAACATTCTCCAGATCTTTTAACTCAGATGAGCAGCAGATGCTGCTGAGTTTAACTCCACCATCAGTGGCATCTGTAGTTCACCTGCACAGACAGGCTGGTCTAGCAACCTGTTTGGTCATGGCAAGTAGTGAAGCACAAAAGGTCAGTACCTCCTAAGGGGCAGAGGATGTCGTCCTCGGGTCAGCCGTCCTGCCCTTCAGACGCGCCGTGCGGCTGCCGCTCCGCCCAAAATAATGGGGTGTCTTTAAAGGGCAAACACCTCTGCTGACACCTTAACGGCTCCAGTGTCCCACACAAGCTAGGCTAGGGAAAGAAAAAAGGAAATTAAAGAGGAAAAGCTAGGTTGGATCACACCCGGGGCTGGGCTCTCTTCTAGCCACATGCAGTTTAGGTAGGCGCTGCCATTAGTGTCAGCAACCCACAAAGGTACAACCAAAGCCCAGGAAAGCCAGAACGTGGGGAGGCAGTGCCGGGTCCTCCTCCAAACCCTCTCTGAGGAATTTCTGTGCACAGTCCCACAGGTGGAGCTCAGAGTCCTGCAGTGCAATAGTACAGCAAGACCAGACTCAGGATGGCTCTTTAATGCTGCAAAGGATTAGGTAAAACCTCAACTGCTCTGACAAAATCTCATTCCCATTTAATTTCCTTTTTTAAAAGCTGAACAATGAAAGATTGCATTTAAAGGATCCTCCTCCAACTGTTAGTATAGGAGAAGCACTAGCAGTGGGCACCAAAGCCGTTATGATGTCACCAGGAATCCTCCTGAAATGCCAACCCTGCCAGCACCGCCTCAGGGTTCTAGCTCTTACAGCCATGAGCAGTGGCTCAGGAGCTCAGGACTTGGGCTCAGAACTACTGGAATTTCCTCAAAGTGCCTTGCTTTTTCAGTTGGTAAGAATGAAGATCCCCAGCCTGGGGACTCAGGAAGAGAAGGAAGAGCTCTGGATGCAGAGATAAGACCACACACAGAGCCATGTGCTTTTCCCTGTGCTGCAGCACCACCTCCTGTGTGCTGCTGGATACTCCTGGAGCCTATGACAGCCTGTGACAGAATGAGGAAGGAAGAAAGGCAGGATGTCACATACAGATAGATCAGGCTCCTCTATTTTGAATAGAAAAGAAAGAATAACTCCTCAACAAAACCCACTTCAGTTTGGCTCCAAAAAATTAATTCAACAGATTTTTGGCCTTGGATTTGGAGGATGGAGAATTCACGTTGTTGCTTAAGCTGCTCACAGAGTATTGGCCAGTTGCAAGTTAAAACCAAACAAGAGACACAAAGGCATTTCAGAGTTAATGGTCAACAGCAATTAAAGAGGAATGATATGCAAGTGCTCCAAGCTGGGATAGCACAGGGAACTACCTGCCCACACCACAGACAAACCCTTCACAGGCCGACACAAGTGCAGCCCAGTCCCAAAGCAGATACTGGCTCTGCACATTTGCCATGCTCATCCCAGCGTCACCACCATCCCAGCCTCACCCACACACCAGACAATGGAAGACCTGCAGGAAAGCAGGGTGACACAACTCCTGGTATCAGTGTCACTCCTGAGCTCTCCAGAGGCCTGTTACAGAGAGAAGATGTACTCTGGCAGACACTGTCAGAATAAAGCAAAACATATAAAAGCTGATCCTATGGAGCCTCATTCAAAGGAGGGAACCGCTGCAAACATCCCTGGCAGTTCTGACATCCAGTGAAACCAGGGCCCTTTGGTGGTTAAAACAGTATAGTGTAGGACTTAGGCAGAAGTTACTCCAAAGAGTAACTCCACAGGTACTAGTTACTTGTACCTAGTAACTAGCCCACTTTTACAAATCCCACTGAGAATACCCAGTTAGTGACCATCCTACACCCCAGCTTAATTGGTGACCATCTCCATCTTTCTTCTAGAAAGAAAAAAAACAAACAGAAACAGCAATACCTCAGACAATCTCAGCTTCTGAGTGATCCCACTTACTCTGGAATTCTTTAAAGTGCTGGGAGTACTGTCTGGGATGGCGGGGTTCCTGGAGAGGCGGGCGGCGAAGGGCTCGTACATGTGGAACAGGGAGCGGATGACGCAGGCGCGCAGGCAGTGCAGCTTCTCCATGGACTCGGGGCGCAGGCGCAGGGGCAGGTACGCGTCTAGGCTGTAGTGCCTGCAGAACCCACAGGAATGGTGTCAGCTCCAGGGCACAGCCAGGGCAGCTCAGGGACAGCCAGGGACAGAGCCCTGTCAGAGGAAAACTTCACATCTGACTGACCACAGGACTCTGGTAAACCCTGAGGGCTGCTAGGGGGTTGTGCTGCTGACAGAACATCAAATGGCAGCCTCAAAGCCCTGATCTGCACCAGGCAGGCTTCCAGCCCACACATCCTGCTACAATTCCCACTAATTCCTAGTTTGTCTAGAGACCAGCCGGGGATGTAGCTGCAGGCAGCACTAAGGGCTGCAGGTTCCCAGGGACTCCCAGCTGATCTGACTTGCAGCTCTCAGCACTGCCTGACCAGCCTGAACACCTGCACCCAAGGGCTATTCCTTGATCACATTACAAAGGAGCCTTTGCTAGGGAATGTCACACTAAAAACCAGGGGCGAGGATGACCACAGCTGCTCTCTACCCTGTGCCCTTCCTGCTTGTGCCTCCAGGGCAACAGGTAGAGCTTTGTAAAGAAAATGTTCTCTCCTGACGGAATATCCCAGTGGCATGTATTGGGACAGAAGGATTTGTATCAAGTGTTGACCACCCCCCTTTGCCCTTCTTGTTTTCACTTACTCCTGTCACTATACAGCTCCAAAATGGCCTAATAACAGGGAGGTGGCTGTGATCAGATCTTGAGGCAGGGCAAATTGTCCATCAATGATGTTTGCCTTTCAGCACTGACTGTGTCATATACACTTGGGAGAGGTTGATATATACAAGTGTTGGGCCACAGCAAGCAGAAAAGGACACAAAGCTCCGAGATTTTACAGGGAACATACAGGAATACACCACAAAGATCCTTTTCCAGACCCAAAGCAGATGGGTTATTAGAATCTTATAATGGTTTGGGTTGGAAGAAACCTTAAAGCTCAGTTCATTCCACTCCCTGCCATGGGCAGGGACACCTTCCACTATCCCAGGGTGCTGCAACCTGGCCTCGGACACTTCCAGGGATGGGGCATCCACAGTTTCTCTGGGCAATCTGTGCCAGTTCTTAACTGCCTTCACAGCCAAGAATTTTTTCCTAAAATCCAATATAACCCTGCTCTCTGCTCTCAGTTTAAAACCATTGCTTCTTGTTCTGTGACTACCCACTGATACAAGAAGTCCCTGTCTCCCTCGGTACCTTAAGGGGGTACAAGAAGTATCCCCTTAAGGTACTGGAAGGCCACAGGGAGGTCCTCCCCAAGCCTTCTATTCTTCAGGCTGAACAACCCCAGCTCTCCCAGCTTGTCTTTGAGGGAGAAGAATATTCCACAATCCCTTGCCAAGAGAAGCCCACATCACCATGTCAATGTGCAAACACAGGGCCCAGGTCTACAGGGAATTACTCTCTTATTTCCAGCTCTGCAGAGAACTTCTCTACTGAAACCTCCCATAATCAGTTCAAAAACCCTCTAGAGTCTCACCTTCTGTAGAGCCTGGTCCAAAAGGCAGCAGTGCAAGTGACAGTCCAGGCTTTCTTGCAGATCAGAGAGAACCGGACTATGTCTTCAGGGCGGATGTAGGAAGCCAGGAGCAGCCAGATATCGATGGGATATTCCTCTCCTCCTCCTCCTTCGGCATTTTCTAAAGGCAGTGAGGGTGTATTTAGCACAGGACATCACATCTGCACCAATTCCCACCTAGAAACACGTGTTGCACACCGAGCCACTGAACTACCCATACAGAGTAAGCCCAAGCCCCAGTCTGGACAACATAAGTGGCCCTGCTCCCCATTCCCATCGGTGTCCATGCAGCCACAACACCTCCCCTATGCTGGACACCTGCCACTGTTAACCCTGCTGCACAAGTGGGCAAAGTGGCAGATGCGTAAAGAAATTCAGAATTAAAGAGTTCTCTGGAGGTTTCTAATCTAGCAGCTCAGCTCAAAGCACCCTCAGAATTAGGTCATTTTGTTCAGCATCTTGTCCAAATGAGTTCTGTGTGAAAGGATGGAAAACCACAAAGCTTTTCTGGACCCTGTTTCAACACCTGACCCTGTCACAGCTGAAATACCACACTGAAATTGAGAAACAAAAAACTGGATGTAAAACAAAGAGACAACGTTATGTAAAAGAGGACCAAGCTCCTGCATTTTTAATCAAAAGGGCACATTCAATAGGTCACTAAAATTGCTTTACACTTGAAGACCCTGATCGTTGATACTGTCAGGCTTGTTAATTCTTTGTTCCAGTGGTCACAATATTTTGGTAGGAGCTCTGTCAGGGAGGGAAAATCTGTTCTGCATCTGGCAATCAGCTGTTTTTTCTTAAATCTCTTAATTCCATTAAAGCTTCTTGGATGGGAACTTTTAATGGAATTCAGATTGAGAGAATGGCCTTCTTCCTCTCAGAGGTGTCAGAACTGCTCAGCCAGAACTGAGGGGCTCACACTCCTTTCATTCCTGGAGTGGTTTGTAGTTAACACTGCATGTTTTTCCACAGACACTGCTCCAACTTTAGGAGTAAAAAATACTTTTAAAGAATATAGGTAGGTGAACAATACTGAGCCTTAGGAAGGTTAAGAACAGAGAAGGAAAACACAACTTGTGCACAGTGCTAACAGGAAAAGCTGCTGTGAGGGTCTGGCATGAAAGAGGTGTTTGGGAACTTGAGGGTGCCAGATTTAACCCTGAGACAGCAGGTTAATACAAAGGGCAGTTATTTAACTGCACGTGATACTTGCCAAAGAAAGCTCTGGACCTGATAATTTCCCCACGGCGCTTCAGATTTATGGCAGCCAAACCCACAACGGGCTGCCACACCCACTCTGCTGGGTCAGCTCTGGCTCAAGAAGCCATCAAACTCCACACTGCCGAACTCAAAAGCATCACTGTTCTATCACCATTTTTTTACCCTCCCTAAACATGCAGCAGAAACAAGACAAGGCTGTGATAGAACAGAATATTGTCTTCCCAGACTCATAGCTCCAGCCATTCAGATATTATTTTGCCAGAATTCTGAAGGATGCCTTAATAAAAGAGGTTAAATTCTTTTAAGTCCCTTCCCAGACGAAGCGCTGTTCACCTGCAGTCTATGGTGGACAATCACATGCTACATTAATTGCTATTAAGCTCAAGAAAACTGGTTAAAATTTGCTTCTCAACCTGAAAGCAACCTGTTACTAGAAATTTCTGCAGGTTTCCCCAATCCAGCAGAGCTGTTTGCTGCTTACACTGCGTTGTAAATGAATTTCTATGGAGTTGCACAAAGTGTAAATGCCAAAGGATACATCTCCCCTGAATTAATGTATTATGATGCCACTAGGATCAAATGCACTTCCTTGCTGGAAAAAGAGCCCTTTAAATCGATTTCTAACAAACCACAGCCTTGGAAACACACTGAAAACAGAGCTTGTGTTTTGCCAACAACTGCATCATGGACAGCAGCACTTCATCCCCAAAGCAAACCTGCTGCCACCACCTCACATTCACTGAAGCAGCACAGCCAGTGGCAAAGTTGCACAACTCTGGAACAGCAGTGTTTGTTTTCGAAGGCTGAGGGATATTTGCTATAAACAAGAAGCTCTAAGGCTCTGAATTCATCTCCCAGGCTCTGCTTTTGTGGAAATACAGCTCCTGTGACCAAGTGCCAGCAGATTTACAAGTGACTAAACCCCTGACATTTCTTTGTGCACACACAAATTCCAGAATGCTCCAAGAGCCCCATGACCATCCTGTAAGTCCCAACATGAGCATCCCCCATGTTGCATGGAGCATGTCTTTACATGCAGCAGGAGCCCACAGAGGCCCAGAAGGGCAGGTGACCACACCTTTGTGTCTTTTGCTCTTCTTTTTCCTCGAGGCAGCCCTCTCGTTGATGCTGTCCTTGGTATCCATCTCATCGCTGCTGTCACAGGACTCTCCTGACATGGAGAGAACTTCCTCAGTAGGGACACAGGAAGCTTCCAAACCACACAGAGATTTTACTGAAATGAAAAACAACAGTAAGCACAACAGCAGAGAGGAAAAGCTGATCCAAGTTCAGGAGATGTTTCAGTGGAACCACTGCCTTAAAGCATTCTGGTGAGTGACAGGAGCGAGTAAATCCTGAGCTCAAGGATTACCTTGTCAGGGAAAGATTAGCAGGGGTGAGTGAATGGGAAACATAATTATTCAGCTGCTTGTTTTAAAGAATGAACAATGAGGATGATTACCAGCACATTATGCAGATCCCACTGGTTTAGCTGAAGCTATTTACAACACTAAATAAAACAACAGGCTCTTTCTAAGGGGTAACTGGTTTCCCTGAACAGCAGAGATGCCTTGCATGGCAATGTTCAGCCTGGAGCCAGCACCTGCTCTGGAACTGTTTTATAAGCACGGAGAAGACTCTCTCCCTTTGCAGCAGGACAAACATCTTGTGGCCGATGACACAATCCACCAGGGATGGAACTCAGTGTTAAGTGCACAGGAGATCCACTTAACCTGGAATTTAATGAAGGGAAAGACTCTGGCCTAGTGAGGAAAACAGGCAGTTGAGTCAGCTGGAGTTTGGGGTTGGTTTTTTTCTGTATCTGGAGACATGTTTAGACATATCCCTGTTCAGAAATATTATTTTTAAAACTCTGTCTGTAAACTGAGGGCTCATTAGGGCAGAAAAATCCCCATGTGAGTCAGTAATGACAGTCTTGGAAAAAGAGAGGTGTATGAGGCACAGCCACAGAGACCAGCACTGCCACAGCAGCATAAAGGCTTTGCAAACAGGCTGTGAAATTCATTCAAGAGCTGAATTTCAACCCAACATGGTGGGTGAAGAAGAGAACATGACCATGTGGTCAGAGGAGGCTTAGTGTTCAAGCTTTTCTATCCAGCACAAACTGAAGCCCAGGAAGGTTTTATACATCCCAGTTCCAGATTCTGCAGTCACCAGAGCCACTGAAGAGCAAAATGTTCTGTTTGAATCACAGGGACAGAGCAGCAAAACAACAAACAATAACAAGAAACTGAACATAAACTCAGGTGAAAAATATTCTCATTTCTAACCACCAAACAAGGTTTTAAAATCAAAAGACAGCAGATGGAAAGACAGTCTTCAGACAGGGCTTGACTGTATCCACTGACTAGACACACCTCAGTGCTTTGCTAAATCAGTTCTACCTTGCTTTGCACAGTTTGTTCTGTAAACTGGATGCTTTCCTGGCACCTGGATGTATTCACGGCAGTTATTTCCCCCACTGCCAAATCCTACTGCCCTCTCCACATGACCTTTTATAGGTAAAAAGAGAGTGAAATAGGTCGCAACACAAATGACAGTGAATTACGACATCAAATGCAGCCAAGCAAGAGAGGACAAAACTGACAGGGACACAGAAGGGTTTAGAAGAAGAGTCCACCCCACTCTGGTAAGGAAAAGTCAACCTCTGAGTCAACAGGATGAGTCCACTGAACAGAGGCACCCTCTTTTCACCTCACTGTTGTAATCCTTCCATCATGGGCGTTAGAATGGTGAGGAAAAAAACCCAGAAAAATTCCTCTTGGCCGTGGCTCCCCTGCTGGTGAAGCTCCCATGGTATACTCGCTGTGGGAAGCACCCCACCCACTGCAGTCACATCCAGCACGGGGTTTACTCTGAGCCAAGCTTTTGGAGGGCAGCAAGGCCAAAGGTTGGAGCTCCTGTCTCCACGAATGGCACCCCACGATGCATAGATAAGGCTGGGCCAGATAAGGCTGCAGCACGGTCATGGCTGAACCAGATAAGGCTGGAGTACAGCTCTGGGGCTGGGGAAGAGAGATCCTGAGGATCCCTGAATCCGGAGGGGAAACCCCTGAGACTGCACTGCAAAAACCTGGGAAAGGGGTGGGCAGGAAACTGGAGTCACTAGGATGAGGTGGAGGTGAGCCAGAAACACAGCAGGAAAGGGGATAAACTGGATGAAGCAGATGATGCTGGGGGCAGGGAGCACAGAACAGCAGCAGTTTGCCAGCATGATGCTGAAGTGCTGGACTTTGCCTCAAGGAGACACAACACAGATGGGTGAACAGGAGTGGGAATGGGAGGGGGGAAGCCCCAAACAAAGGAAGCCACAAAAGAGGGAGGTGCCCTGATCTTAAAAGCTTGAGAAGTAGCTTTTAAGCTACTAAGCAGAAGAGGATGTTCACGAGCTCCAATGCCCCTGACAGGCACTCATGCTAAGTGCGTACTGGCTCCAACAATGCAAGATTTCAGCAGCAAACCAAAAGTTTCACTTTATGAAAAGTTCAGCCATCACTGTCAACACAACAACATCAACCTCCAACTGTGCGACCAGCTACATTTAAAAGGCCTAAAAGCAAGTGGGACGTTTTCCTTCAGAAAGCTCCCAGATGAGGAGGAAATAGATAACAAAATACTGCACTACCTTTCCAGGAAAACTCCTTGTTTACAGAGTTCACCAAATAAACAGCAACACCCTCCTAAGACCTCCTTGCAACACGTTTGACAGAACTATCACAACCTTACTCCTCCTGCAAAGAACTTTACCTGCTAATAAAGTTATCTACAGTTTTATACGTGGTAATAAAGTAATAAAGACTTTTATCATGTTACTTTCTGCTTCAGGCAGGAGATAACACCCAAGCATTTCCATCTCAGGCACTAATGAAGACGCAGCAATTCTTGCAGCAGGCTTTCTGGAAAACCTCCTTTCTAAATCCTTAACACCTGACTGTCTGCAGAATTGTCTGCACAGGCTCATTTTCAGCACTAAAGGACACAATTTTTCTCAGTTTAAGGATGAGGAGTTTCCCATGTCATGCAGAGGCCAGCAAAATGTAAAGGCAGCATGGGGAAGGCTGGGACCCCAGGGCAGACTGACCTTCCTGCTGCACTGCGTTGGCAACAGCTTTCTTCACCCGTCCAGACTTCACGACAGCTGGGTCTGAGTTGGCATAATCTGCCACTGTCACTACAGAGAGGAGGAAACAGGGGTCAGAAGGATTAGGGGTTATGGGGAGGGGACAAAGAGCTAAGAGTCATGATGCCTAAAGGGAACAGTCCCCAGAGAGCAGAGGCTGAGGAGGAGATGCAAAAGCAGGAAAATGAACCTCAGCAGAGAGGTGCAGGTCAGGAGTCCCCAGCAAGTCTCTACTCCAGACCATCGGTCTACCAGGCTCAGAAGACCCACACCCCTGCCCAGCCCAGTGCAATTCTCCTTCTCCCACTACCTCAGCCAACGGTAATCCCAACTCTCCCTCACACAGCCCAACTCGAGACTGGCTGATCCTCTGGTCCCAGGCTCCTCCACAGGCAAAGAGGACTCATTTCCACACATCCGTCCAGAACCCCGCTGGGGGATCCCTCCTGGACGCAGCTCTCTACCTGCACAAACTCGAGAGAGCCCAGCTCACTCCTAGGTGAGACCGGACCGTCCACCTTTCCCCTCATCCTCCTCACCCAGGCCAAGCACAGGCCCTTCAACTACCTCTTCCCTCAGGCCCTAATGCAGATCCAGGCCTCCTCTACGGCCTGCACCAGCAGGGCGAGCTCGGTCCAGCTCACCTTAGGCCCGCCTTCCCTCACAGTCCCCGCTCCCCTCATCAGGCGCCGCTCCCCTCATCAGCCCTGGCCCCCCTCTGCTACGGCCCAGGCCCGGCCCGGCCCGGCTCTCACCCCGCTCGGAGCACACGTCGTCGGCGCGAAACTTGAGGCGTTTGCGGGCGCCCCTGCGGGGCATGGCGGTGGCGGCGGGGCGGCCGCGCGGGGCCATGTCCGGCCGGGCCCCGGGGGGACAGGGGGGACAGCGGGGACAGCGCCACAGCGCCCACCCCGCGCGCGTCACCCCGCGACACCGCGCGCCGCTCTGACGTCACCAGGGCGGGGCGGGGGCGGTGTGACATAACTCCCCCAGTCCTCGCAGTACTGACGGGATTCCCCCGCAGTGGTCTCTGGAACGGCGACCCCTGATTCCCCCTCCCAGTTCTCCCAATACTGAAGATCCCTCAAGGTTTCTCCCTCCCCCCTCTTATTACTGAGTCTTCTCAGTAATAAGAGCACTTCAGGAGATTACCTCCGTTCAAGTCCTCCCAGTAATAGGAATCCCTGAGGAGATCTCCCCTAGTAATGAAGATTTGTGAAGTAATTGCCCCCTCCCAGTTCTCCCATTAACAGGGTCCCAAGGGGCTTCCCCCCTGCCCCAGTCCTCTCATTAATGGGGGGTCCTAAAAGGATTCCCTCCAGTACTAAGGGTCTGTGAGGTAACTGCCCCCTCCCAGTAATCAGGGCGCTTGAGGGGGCCCCCCCCCCACCAGTCCTCCCAGTACTGAGGGTCCCTGAGGTGAACGGCACCCAGGTCCTCCCAGTCACAAAGGCCTTTAAGGATGTTGGCTCCCCAGTGCTCCCAGTAACGAGGGTCTCTGAATAAGTGGGTCCCCAGTTATCCCAGGAACATGGATATCTGAGGGAATTGCCCCCAGTTACCTCAGAGCCCCTGAGGTAACTGTGCCCCTCCTTCGCCCTACAGTCCTGCCAGTAATGGGGGGCTCTGAGATAACTGCCCTTCCCAGTTATCCCAGTAAGGAGGGACTCTGAGGGCATTCTCCCCATCCTCCCAGTAGGGAGAGTTGCTGAGGCAATCGGTGCCCCAGTAAAAACGGTTGTGGGGTGATTGCAGCCTCCCGCAGTGCTGGGGATAAAAAGGAATGACCAGGGGAGAAATCTCCCTTTTGACAGCTTTTTTAAAGATCAGCTCTGAATGGGGGCCTTAGAGCTGCGCACAGACCACCGCTGCTCCCGACAGACAACGCAGAGGAATAAACGTAACTTTATACATGTAACTTTGCCTCACAGCAGGACAGAGCTGGGACTACCCAATTGAGTGATTAATCTGGTGGAAATCAGCCGGCAGCTCTCTGCTGGAGGGGGGGTCTCGCCGATCTAGGTCTATTTAAGTTATGGTGAGGGACGAAAAACTCTCTGTTGGCGTCCTGGCGTTCCTCTCCGCTTTGCTGGCTTGGGGGGGTGTCACTTTTAGTCCTGGGTGTTACGTAGGGCTCGTTTTTAGAGTGTCTTTCCTTTTCCTACGCAGTGTTCCGCAATTTGCATGCATCCCGGGAGAATCTTGGGAGCAGCAGGGTCCCGACGCAAGGGGGAAGGGGGAACAATGTGGACGAGGAAGGCAAATTAACAATTGAATGACCTGAGCTAGCAGGGCGAGGTGAGCAATCAGGGAGTAATTAACAATTGTAAAGGCCTCTGATCACCGAGTTAACAACACACAAACCTGATGCTAGCAAAAAAACCTTTTTGGGTGAATTTTATTCCTTACAACCAGTGCTCCCAGTAAGAAGGAGCTCTGAGATAATTGCCCTGACTGACGCACCACCCTGCTGGAAATAATGGAACCAGGTGAAGAAGTTTTGTTTTTCTGTCTGTGTGGAGGCTGGAACTCTGTTGTCCAGACACACCTTGGCCAAGGATAAAGTAATGCCACTGACACTAATAAGACAATGTTGGAAGGGTTTCTCCTGATGATTTCAGGGGATTTGGAACACTCCCAGGAGACACCCACTGAGCAGTGCCCAAGCACAGCCCACACCAGGGGCTCCCAGTGCCACCCACACCTCTGTCGTAGGAACAGTGACGGGTGGCCACCAGCTGTAAACAGTATTTACTATTTTTTAGAACTGAAATGAGTGCTCAGAGCTTGCTGAAGAAGTGGTGTCATCCCATGGGGGAGGAATTGGTTCCAGGGGATCTGCAAAGGGAAATTGTGACTGGCAGCCCAGGGTCTGACGGTGATTTCAGGGCCTGTGTCCCCCTGAGGGCTTATGCCCTGCACACATGGAGATTTGGACACTGCCAGGAGCTGGCTGGGAGTCCTGCCCAGTCCTGGGGTAAACTGGGCAGGCTGGTGGAATCCTGTTCCCCTCCTTTGGGGTTTACACAGTGACCGAAGAGCCCAGCCCTGGCCTGTTCTCCCTCTGTGGCTCTAAACACTCCAGAGTGCTGCACTCCCACTTGTGCCCCTTTCCTACAAAACTTAAGGAGAGGATTGGAACGACAGTGAGATCTTTTCACAGCTATGGTGTCAGCTCTTGGACCTCCCCAAGGCAGGATAAAGCATGGAATATGGACAAATCCAAGAAATCCACATTCCTTCTGCTTCCTAGGCATGGCCAGGAGCTGGTATGTCCATAACCTCCCCGTCTGACCCAATTTCTCTCAGCATTTTTTAAATACACAAAGAGCATTTTACCAGCAAGGAACACATTTGATTGAGAAAACTTCTGATCATTCCAGGCAGGAAAGGCCATTCCTTGACAGAATGACTATTCCTAATCCATCTGTTCTTAAGGCAACAGATAATAATTAATGTGGATGGCAGTCAATAAACCAGATCCTGGTGCTGCTGGCTGCACCCACCTCTTTACTTGAAAATGTTTTCCTTGGATTATCCTATTCACCACTGCTATTTGAGAACTGTATCACAATATTATTTTTAAAAAGTGAAGCTTGTCTTGGCTTAGAAAACTCTGGCATGTGGAAAACAGATGAAATGTTCTTGGGATTGAAGGCAGTTGTTCCTGAGTCTGTCTGGCAAGTGGATCCAGCACACTCCCTCCTTCCTGTGGGTTGGAGGCATTTATATGAGACCTCCCCAGGGTCCTCCAGCAAAAATCCTGAGGATGAGGTCGATTTCCTTCCTGTAGAGAGGAAGGTGCTGCTCTGTGATGATGCTACTGATCCAAATCATTCCAAGTGGGGTCACAGAAAGGAGCTCTCGTTGGTAGGCTGGGTGAGGACTGCTGAGGGATCCCAAAGGCTGTTCCAGTAGCTGTACTTCCAAGGCCCCCAAATTAATTGTTTGCTAAGGATGCCCTTGTGCAGGGCAGGACGCTGGAGCAGGCTGGGCTTTAGGCTGCTCCCACTGAAGTTCATGGGCGCCCTCTGTTCCAAATCCCACTTATGATGCTGAAGGCTCTTCCTGATGAGAGCCCAGGGTGACACATCTCATCCCCACCAGGGCTCAGAACTGAGCCTTGCACGGTGAGAAGAGAGCTGTGACAGAATCTGGAGGTCACTACCTGGCCCCATTGCTGCTCCCCACATGGTGGGGGGGAAGGGGCACCCAGGGCTTGGGACATCCCACAGCCCAGGTGTGCTTCTGCCTCCCTCAGGGGCTGGACAAGACCCCTGAGTCGTCCTGCCCCTATGGGGGCTTTTAAACCCCAAAGAGATTCCTGCCCCTAGGACAGTTCTCTGCCCATTCCAGGGGGATACCTGTACCTCCCCCAGGGGGGAACCTTCCCTACAAGATACTTTCCTGCTCCCACAGGGGCATTTCTGCCCTACCTCAGAGTTTTCTGTCCTCCCGGGGGATTCCTGCCCCCCCCCAAGGAGGTTTCTGCCCTCAAGGATAGTTCCCCTGGGGGGAATTCCTGTCGCTCCTGAAAGTCTTTTAAAGCCCAAAGTTGGGGGGGGGGGAATCATCCCCTTTCCAGGGGGATCCTGCCCCCAGAGAGGTTCCTGCTCCCGAGAGGTTCCTGGCCCCAGGTCCCTCCGTGATGCCCGATCCCTCTCCCCGGCGTCCCCTGGGGCGTGGCGGCTCGGGGGCGTGTCCAGGAGCGTGTCCAGGCGGGGACGGTGACGCAGTGGGCGGGGCAGGGCGGGGCGGCAGCGGCGGCAGCGGCAGCTTCCAGCGACTTCGGCGGGTGGTGAGTGCGGGCGGGGCTGTGCTGCCCACGGGGGATGCTCAGCCCCGCGCGGGGCCGCCCGGGAGGAGCTCTGCCCCCGTGACCTCCGTGCTGAGCCCCCCCGGTGGGGCCGGACCCGGAGGGCTCTACTCGTATTGCCATTGCCTCCCCCGAGGAAGCTCTGCTGCCTCCTGAGAGGATGCTCGCCCTCCCCCTCCCCCCCCCCCCCCCCCCCCCGCCGTGGGGATGCTCAGCCCCGGTGGGGTTGGACTCGGGTGGCTCTGCCCTTTTTGCCTCCCCCCGGGATGCTCTGCTCTCCTCCCCCTCTCCCCCCCCCGCCCCGGGGATGCTCCCTATTGCCCCCGGGCGAGGCCGCGGTGGGGATGCTCTGCCCGCCCCCCCGGAAGGGGCTGACTCGCTCCGGGGGTAGGGTTCATCTCCCACCCTGTTACCCCTTGGAGGGGTGTCTGAGTCAGGGTGTGCTGAACTCCCCCCATTTCCCCTGGGTTGATCCGGAGCTGAGGGGTGTCATTCTCACCCCGAGCTGGGTTGGAGGGGGTCTTACTGTGCCCCGGCTTTACCTGCGGACCGAGCATTTGAGCCAGGGTTGCTCCCCTCAGACCCCTGGCCCCAGACCGGGGGCAGAGCAGGGGAGATGTGGTGCTCCATTGCCACTGGGTGTATAGGCAGGGGGTGAAGAGGTGGGCACATTCCCCGAGGCCGCATGGTATAGGGGGCAGGGAGGAGGCAGTGATTCCTTAATCCAGGAGCAGAGAGAGGGGGCCTTGATTTTCAGCTGCTCTCTGACCCTGGCAGCCCCCCATAACCTCCCAAGCTGTCTCTTTGCATCCCCTCCCCCAGCTTCTACCTTACACTGAGGGGAGGGCAGGAATGCTGGTGAGCCTGGTCCTACCATGGCCTTCTCCCGCTCCTCTGATTTCCCAATTTCCCAGCTCTGTCTCCTCCCGCCTTCCTCAGTGCTACCTCCAGCCCTGGAGCATCCACCCAGTGCCAAGCTCTGCGTCAGCCCCACTGAGCATCTGCCTGGCTCCAAGCTCTGGGCTGGACTGACTCGTGGGGATGCTGCCACACAGATGCTCCTGGAGCTCAGCACCAGGTAAATGCCTGCCAAGCTACGCCAGCTCAAAACTGGGAAAATGCTCACAGACCTGGTTCAGCCTGAACGTTGGCCCATGAGCTTGGGGCCAGACCAGCAGAGCATCCAGCCAGCCTCACTAGCTCCAGCTATGCCCACACTGGTTCCCAGCCTCTGTTAGCTGGTGTCATCAGGGCTGCAGCAAGCTGCCTCCAGACAGCACTATTTGCTCCTGAATAACCAGCCTTAAAGATCTTGTTTATCCCCTAAATTGCATCATTAGAGCAGCAATTGGCTTTGGGAGCTGGGTTTTGTTAAAGCTCCTCCCTTCTGGGGAGGCCCTGGTTTTGGCCAAGTTAGGGTTGGCAAAATGTTCGTTTTAGCTCGTTTGCCACCATCTGCTGGATGCTGGAATGATGTTCTCCTGGTGGGTTTGATGCCACCAAGCCACTGTGTGGGCAGGAGCTAGTCCAGGGGCAAGTGTGAGCTAAGGGTTTGGGACCTGAATGAATGTGCCTTTGTGGTTTGGGAGTTTCTTCGTTCTGCTGCCCACACAGCAGGAAATGGAAAGTCGGTGTTTTTGTGTCTCTGATAGACTGAGAGTCTCAGGTACCGGTGCTCTTGGGGACATCACAGTGTGCTGTTCCCTGCATGTGCTGGTTGGGGAACAGGACTGATCTCTAGGGACTTCCCTGAAGATTTGTTAGGGAGCCATCAGCACAGGTCCCTGCTGCCATTTTCGAGGCACACTGTGGTGCTCAGGTGCCTTCTCAGCTTCAGTGTTTGCTCCTTCTGCAGGTCTTTCCCAGGAGTCAGACCAGAGGCTATCTGGGAGGACCCGTGTCACCAGCAGGAGGGTGGGGGTGCCTCTGAACTGACAGGTTCCTGAGACACCAGTGGTGGGACCGATGGACAGATTTGGCTTTTTGGAATGGCTAGCTCAGCCGTGGCTTGGCAGATGCAGGATTAAACATCTCATCCCTGTGCAGCTTTGTATCCTCATGGTGAGCGGGTCTTGCTCCACACTGGTGGCTTGGTCCAGCTGTGCTTGGCAGCAGCTCCAGTGCAGATGTGGAGGGACCGGACATGCTGGAGATTGGGCTTCCTGCCTGTCTCAGCTGTCTCAGAAAATACCAGGGATAAAACCCCCACTGAAACCCTTCTCATTTGCCTCTTTGGAGGGACCTTTTTGCACGTCTTGTCTTTTGGGGCAGCTCCCACTGGGGGCTGGGATTGAGGACAGGGATGAGGAGGAGGCTGAGTGAGTGTGAGTTGTTGGGTCCTGCTATGCTGGGTGAGGATGTGGACGTCCTGAGTCAGTGCTGGGAGAGAGTCTTACACTGTGCTGGAGCTGGAAGTTCACACTGGAGCTGGGAGAGGCATGCTTGGAGCCTCAGAGGGAGCTGAACTCAAATTGGAGCCCAACTGGGAATACCTCTGGAGGAGCTCCACTCTGTGCACATGGAGAGATGTTGACATGAGTGTCTATTGTCTGCTTGGGGAGTGCCATTTCAGGGTTTCCAGCAAAGCAGAAAGATACTGTATCTAACCTTGAAACCTTAATTGACAATTAATGTCCTCCTAAAGAATGCCTTGGTGTGCCAGAGGTTTCCCAGATGGCTCCCAAAACTGAGTTGTGAAGTCTCTGAATATTAACTGGAGGAGAAGGCTGTTGGATCCATTTCCCAGCTTCCCTCCCAGAGAGGTGTGAATGACAGCACCCTCCTTATGGGTGATTTTTGGGACGTGCCAAGCACCAGGTGTGGGGTGACAGACCTAACCCAGGGTGACAGACCTAACCCAGGCTGAGGGCTCTGCTGTGGGTGCTGCAGGTAGGTCCAAGCCTTGGCTAGGCTCCTGGAGGATGTGGTTGGAAGTTTTCAGTGCTTAAAGGCCTCCTCTTTCAGCAGACGAAAGACTTGGAGGTAGGTGCCCATGTGGGTGTGCTCACACAGGCTGGCATTTGGGAGGGAGGAGGGAAAATATCACATGGAACACTGCAGTGTTGGGGAGCAGGTCTGTGCTTGGGCCCATCTGGAGCAGAAAGTTGTGGAAAATGATTCAAGGCTCTTTGCTAAAAATGTTGTACTGATATAATTGGATTTTATTTCTGTTTGTTGTGTGGTCAAGCAGGTTGAAACCCTTGTGGAGACAGGGTAAAAGCCTTGAGTTCATTTGTAGGGTGAGGATGTCCTGAGGAAGCTGGTGTAGTTCAGCCTGGAGAAGAGGTTGTGTGGAGACCCCACAGCCCCTTCCAGGGTGTGGAATGAAGGGGCTACAAGGCTGGAGAGGGACTCTGCATAAAGAGAAGGAGTGACAGGACAAGATGATTCACACTGGAAGAAGAGAGATTTTGATTCATTATTGAGAAGGAATTCTTCCCTGTGCGGGTGGTGAGGCCCTGGCACAGGTTGCCCAGAGAAGCTGTGGCTGCCCCTGAATCCCTGAAAATGTTCATGGCCAGGCAGGGCTTGGAGCAACCTGGGATTAGTAGGAGGTTTCCCTGCCCATGGCAGGGGGTTGGAATGAGCTGAGCTTTTAAGGTCCCTTCCAGCCCAAGCCATACTATGTGATTCTGTGATTTTATGAATGAAGTGGCTCCTCATCTCTCATATTTTTGTGGAAAACTGCCTTGAGCAGCCTTGCTGCCTCTCAGCCATGCGCAGCGCTGGCAGGGCAGTGATTCCTATCCCACAGGAGCATCTGGAAGCTGGGTGTCAAACCTTCTCCAAAAGCCATAGGAGGGAACTGACCCTGTGCCCTCCACGTTGCTCTTCCTTAGCTGAATCTTCACCCTGATGTTTTAAGCAGCTCATGGGTCGCTGTCTCCAGCTCTGTAATCCTGCAGGACTGACAAGGCTGGAGTTTATCTGAAATGCAGATTTTTTTTTTTTTTCTGCTCCTAGTTTTCAGTTCCTGCCGCGCTTCTCTTAGCAAGCGCTAGGAGGTGCCGGCTGAGTGGCTGCCTTTAATTGCATCCAAAAATTTAAAAAGAGAAGAAAACAAGTGGCAGATGAGAGCTCGTTTCCCCATCCTCCTGTTCATGTCGCACAGTTTCCAGGAGAGGGCAGTTCCCGGGAATTTTTGCTGCATGGTGCCTCTTCCCTGTAGCAGCTGCCGTGCTGAGCCCCTCGTGCCGGTGGTTCCGAAGGCAGAGCCGTGCCAGGCAACGGGGGGCCCGGGCCCGGCTTCTCCGCGGGGAGGTGAGGCATTGTCAGCGTGGCCGTGTTCTTTAAATAGCGGGCGCGGAGCCACGGGGGTGTGCGGCAGGGAGAGAGCGAAGGAGGCTCTTCCTGCCTGGATTCCGCATCCTGCCTTCCAGAGAGGCCAGCATCCCTCACCAGGGCAGAATGACACGGCAGGGAAGGGGCCCCCTCCTGGAATTGCTGCCCATGGGTCGGGTGCATGCATTTAAACTTCTCCTTTCCACCCTTTCCTGGTGGAAATTCCTGGTGGAATTTTCTCTGCAATTCCAGATTCCCCTCCAGCCACACCATGATGTGATTTACTCAGACAGGGCAAACACTCTGCCTCCGTGGGGTGCCTGGGGGGTCCATAGCCCAGAGGAAGGAGCTGGATTGAACATGGGATAGCTGAAGCCTGGGAGAAGGGGATGTCTGGCCACAGCCCAACTCTCACCTTTTCAGGGTCTCAGTGCAGAGCACCCTTCCATGGATTTTCTCCTGCCAAAGTCTGGCCTTTCTGGTTGCAGAATTGGGAAGGTGTTTTATAGCCTTGCTGTGGCTTTAATGCAGGTGTCACAAACCTGATCTCAGGCTCTTGATCATGAGTTAAATATGCTTGGTGGTAGTGCCTAGAACTGCTCCCCATGCAGACACTCCCAGTGCCAGGGACTGCAGGCATAGTGGGAAAAGATGGGCTTGTACAAAATCCATAATCCACTTAATCTGCCCTGTAATTCAGTGTCTGGCAGCTGTAACTAAGTAGGTCTGGGCTTCTTTTAAGCATCTTCCCCAAACTGTTTTCCAGGAAGAAGTAAAAAAATGTCCAGAGGTTATTTTTGGCTGTGGCTGATTTATTCACATGCTGATCAACCAGGAGAGGAGTTATTCTGGTCCCACACTGCCCCACATAACACCAAGTGTGGTGTGCGGGTGTGGTTTCCCTGGGAGACATTGGGGGATGATCCTGTTCCATCCTGTGCAGATGGAAGCTCTCAGGAACCACCTTGGAGGCTCTGTGTCCTGTGAGCCCACTCAGGGTCCTCAAATGTTCTAGGGGACACAGGCTTTGTGCCCTCTCATCCTCTGTTCCTGGTAATAGACCTGAGCCCTGTGTCCTGGGGTGGTGGAAGGCTCTGTGCCCTTCCAAGGAGTATCCAGCTCAGCTGGGGTCTCCCTGGGTGACACTTGGATCTGGAGAGTGCAGGGAACTGTTTCAGGGCTCTTTTGGGCATGGTGTTGTTTCAAGGCTCAGGAAGGGCTGCGGTGTCTGGGACGGTTTCGCTGCAGGATGTAGTGGCTCAGTGCTCCTGAGTTTTTCCCTCCTCTGTTTGCTTTCCCTGGCATGCTGTGAAGCTGAGCTCCTACTCTTAGGAAGGGGTGGTAGGAGTGAAGTGTGAGCGTGGCACAGCTGAAGCCTCCTTTTCTCCTGTATCTGCAGAAGGGAATGTTTCCCTGAGGCATTCTGGTGTGGCCACAGCTGGTTTCTGGTCATGGATTGGCATCTGCCAGGGTGGGAATCACTGGGATGTAGTGCTGCTGGAGCCTTTGCCATCCCAGCATGCCAGTGACGTGTCTCCCACCCAGCTAAGGATGGAATCACTGTTGGCTGTGTCCCTGTGCAGAGATACTGGCAGCAGCAGAGATCCTGTCCTTCCAGGTTGCTGTGGGACTGGACCATCAGTGGAGGCATTGTCCAGCCTGGATGCACTGCAGATGGGCAAAGGGAACCCGATCTCCACATCTCTTGCAGCCTGGGCTGTATCTGCCAGCAATTTGGGCTAAGGCAGGCTGGGGTGGGGGGGTTGAGTAGGCCATGTGAGAGTAGAGGAGCAGCAAACCGAAGCCTCTGAAGGATCCATGGGGGTGTTGACCAACCCAAATTTTCAAGCTTTGCTGCTTGGAAAACCTGGCTGTGCTAGAGAGTGGATGGGTGGAAGTTCTGGAGATTCCCATATGTCTGGGGAGAGCTGCTGTCCAGGTTCCTCCCCAGCATCACAGCACCTGGAAGCAGATGTCCCTTTACTGGGACATGGGATTGAGTCTCAGATCACTGCTAGCATCCTTGGAGTGCCTCCTCCCAGAACCCTTCTGTGGGCTTGGGCTCTCCATCCACCATGTGCTCAATAACATGGCTTTACTCATTTTAACCCATCAGGTTTTAATTAGAGCCAGAAGGCTCATCTCTTCTGACCTGAGCTGTCTTCCCTTTGATCCCAGATCCAGAAAGGGTTTTCTTTGCTGCTGTTACCTGTCTGACATCCAGATGTGCCACCCAGAGAGCAGCCTGTGTTTGATGGAGAGAGAATCTTCTCCCCAGTATCAAAACCTGGGTGATAATCACTCGATTACAGCCAACACTTTGGGCTGCCATATTAAAAAAAGAGCATTTTTTCCTGCTTTTGATCATCTGCTTCTAGTTAGTTTAGTTAGTAGACTTTCACAGTCGCCATTTTTAGAATTGGCAGCCAGAGCATCCCTGCAAGCAGAAATGGCCTTTGTTACTTGTGTCCTTTGTGTTTACACATTTGTAGAGAAATTTTGTGTCCTAAACTGAGGCTGCCATGAGCCCCACACTGCTGATCAGTGCCTGGCTCTCCAGGAGCGCCAGTATTGCTTTCAAATCACACATTGTCAATAAATCTCATTCTGAGTGCCCTGCAGCAAATGGCATCAGCCTGCATGGGGAGAGCTCTCCCACGTCCTCCTGCTGCCTAAAAATACCAGCGCTTGAATTCTCCAATGACTTGGCTATTGCCCAGCCTCCATTCCTGCCTGAGATACCGCTCATGGCTTGTTGCAGGATGTCTGCTGTGCTCCCAAGGGTCACACTCTGACCTCCAGATCTGACCTTTAGGTAACACAGCAGCTGCATCAATTTGGAGGTAAATGAACATTTGTTACCTTTACTCTCTGTGCTGTGAGGTGTGTTCATAATCAGGGGTATGGGGTCCAGGAGGGAAATGATGGCACCTTCTCTGGTGGCCACTGAGGGCCCATCTTATTGAGGAAAGGATGAGTTTTGGGGACTTCATGTAGCATCAAGCAAAATATTCTCAAAGCCCTCTGTCAACGCTTTTTGTGTGTCTTAGGAGTCTTTTCTGTCCTCTTTGTAAATACACAGTTTACCTTTTTACATCTGGCTTTGAGATGTGGGATGCAGGAGAGGTGGCCAGCTGTTCTGCTTTGTGAGCCAAGTCTTGTTCAGTGGATGAATTCAGAGGGCTTGCTGGTGTTTCCAGTTCACACAGGGCACTGGGCAGACTTGTGTGCAGGCAGCAGGCTCTTGTCTCCAGCAGCTTTCAGCCTCCTGACCCTGCTGGTTCAGCAGCAGGTACCAGCTGTGGTAGAGCAGGGAGAGCTCATCATGGGAACTATGGATGAAGCCAAGGGCTGATGTCACATGCTGTGATCTTGAGTGGAAGTGACAAATTGGCTTTGTGGCACTGACAGGGATTTGGGAGCAGAGCTGGTTGTGATGGATGTGTAAATGGAAGTTCAGGCACAGCTGGGAGGTGCTGAGCTGTAAAACAGGAGTGATGTTCTAAAGGGATATGTTTCTTTAGGAGACCTTGGATTGAAGGTATTTGAATTTTCCTGTTTCCATCTCCATGTGATTGCCCTGTTTGCTGCTGGGAAGTTCATGAGGGGGCTGGAATGCAGCAGTGTAGGAGCAAGGGCTTGAGGAACACACTCACAGGGCTGGCTGCTCCTTGGGAGCCCTACACCCTGCTGCAACATGGTCACACCATGGACACAAGCATTGATAGTTCCCCCAGTCTTGCAAAGAAAATAATGTTTATTTTCAAGGCTGGAAAGGTGAGGAAACCAGTCACCAGCTCCACCAGCTGGCAGACACTGGCTGCTTCATTTCTTCCTTTCTCCACTACAACTTGAAGGAAATCCAACCACTGGAGGTGCCAGGGAGGGGCTGTCACTGCCCTGACCTGGGAACAAATGTAGTAACCCGTCAGGAAGAGCCAGCCTGGTCAGTCGGGTCCTCCATCTTCAGTGCCTGGACTTTCACCTTCCAAGGGCTCTTAACTCCTCATGGGCTGCTCTGGGGTGCCTCAAATTGCCAAAACCCTGGTGCAGGAAAGGAAGCAGAAGGATCTTCCGTGCTGCTGCCTAAACTTGGAGCTTTCTCTTTTCTGTTGGTGCAGGTGGAGAGTGCACACCAGGAGAGTGACCTGTGTGGTCAGTCATGAGCTGGACATTTGTCTGCGTGTGTTCTCCCAAAAGTGTGAGAATTTGCAGGATTTATCCACAAATGTAGAAGTAAAGACTCACAGAATCATTAAGGTTGGAAAAGATTTCCAAGATCATCAAGTCCAACTTTTGACTTAATACCACCATGGCCACTAAACCATGATCAGAAGCTGCTTTTAGCACGCAGTTTAACCAGTCCCCGGGGCAGCTGGGACCTTCATGGTTTCCTTTTGCCCCTGTCCATCCCTCTGGCAGGAATGAAGGCTGATCACTGATGCAGCTGCTGAGTGCACCTGGTGGTACCCAAAACTTCAGTAAATATGAGAGGACTTCCAAGCCCAGGACAGGTGCTGATGACACCAGTAACCAGAGCAGGCTGGCAGGGAGTAGCTGGTGCAGACTCTTGGTGGGAGGAGGATGCTGTAGGTGGTGGTAGCCACTGAGATGGCTGTACTGCCTCTGTGTTTTCCTCTGAAGGTGATGATCTGGATTTGGAAAAGTCCAGCCTCTGTGTAGGCACAGCTCCCAAGTCCCTGCTGCCCTCGACCTTAGTCCAGCGGGAAGTGTGTGAGGTTTGACTTCCACTTCTTGCTTCCCAAAAAGTGAAATCTTTTCAGATTCGGAGGTCTCTGGCCACACCGTGGGTGTGAATGCGGGGCAGAGCAAGGCTGGGCTGGGGGAGCCGGGGCCGTGCCCGGGGTTCTGCCAGGGGGAAGTGCGAAGCCGTGTGTCCACAAACGCAGCTCTGGGGAGGCGTTGCAGGGAGGTGCCAAGAGAGGAGCATGCCGCCGGGAATGCGAGTTGCTTCTGCTGTAGAATTCCCGGCACAACAGCTGGGGAGATGCTAGAGGGATCAGCGGAATGCGAGCAGGGACGAGCTTTGTGTCCGCGCAGGGAAAGTGGGGGCTCCGGCCCGGCCTCCCGGCGGGGATGCAGCTGCCATGGCTGGGAGCGGGAGAGAGCAGTCCCGCAGTGCTGCGTGACAAGTGACAGAGCTCCGACGCTCCCCTTCCTCCCGGCAGCGCCGGAGCCTTACGAGGCCGCGGCCGCCCCGGCTCAGCGGCGGGTGGTCCCTGGGGGTTCAGGGGGGTGGGTGTTCCCTCCTGGGTGATGCCAGCTGCTTTTCCACTCGGGATTCTGGCGGCTGCATTCCCATCCGTGCTGCAGGTGCCCCGGGGAAGCAGGAGCATCCCTGTCCCTGTCCTCCAGCGCACAGCAGGGACAGCAGGAACAGCGTGGAAGGGTTGACAGGAGGGCGGGATCAGTGCCTCTGGAAGAATGTTCGAAAATCCGGGGAGATTTAACAGTGTCTCTTTGGGACTCCCTGGTCAGGGATGGGGGTTATCCCGGGGCTGCTGTCACCTGCAGTGCTATCACCTTTCAGACAGGCACAGCCTCCCAGGACCCCAAATTCCTCACAGGTCTCCCCAGGCACAGTTCTGGAGGTCAGCCCGCCCCTGTAGTCAGTGGCGTGGTTTTCAGAGCCATTCTCGGGTGGTTGCTCCCCTACTTGTTCTCTGTCTGTTCAGCTTCCCCCATCATATCCCTGTTCTCATCACTCATTATTTCTCTTCAGGTGAAGGCTTTTTAATAACAGCTGACATTTCAGCCATTTTTGAGTCATTTCCTTTCTTCTACTCCAATTTTCTTCATCTTCTTCATAACTAGGAAGCCTTTCTTTGTCCTTGGCCAGAGGGGAGGTGTCTGTTATTTTCTCTGTTATCATATTCCAGGAGATTTGATCGGGTTAATGAAAGCCTTCTTGGGTTTTTTTGTGCGTTGCTTCCACTCCCATCTTCTTTAGCCCGGTTTCTTAAAGAAATTAAACCAAAAGCCTTGTTGCTTTGTGGTCTTTTCTCTCCCCCTGCTTGCTCTTGAGTGTGTTGGTCTCTGATGGGGTGGAGAGCTTGGAATGCTTCAAGGTTTGTGATGGCTGTTGGAGAGGACAGATCCAGGGGACACCCCAGAGGGATGTGGGACACAGGACCAGTGATGCAGGGCTGGGGCTCATTGCCCAGAGAACAGGGCTGTGAATCCCACCAGGAATATGAGGGACAGCAGGGCTATATCCCCCAGCCTGTGAGGTGGGATAACAGGCCACAGCACCAGGCTACTTGTGCTGCGGAGCTGCTTTTCCTGAGCTCAGGAAGGGTTCCAGAGGAGGATCCAGCCTCACAAATGCAGGGTTAGCCTGGGATTTGGGGGGCCTGGGCTGTGTTTGCAGGTGCAGACTCACACGTGACTGTGCTTGAGGGCTTTTCCTGCAGCAGCAGGAGCTGCAGCTGCTCTAAGCTGATCTCCTGGAGTGTAAACTGCAGTGACAGGCGAGCAAGAGAAGATTTTCTGCTCCTGCCCATCCTACAGCAGGGAGAGGCAGTAGAGCTTTCCCAGTAGCTTCTGCAAAATCTGGTTCCTTCGGTAGTAGTGTTCCTTTGGTAGTAGTGTGGGGACTGTAGCAATGCTGGTGTGGGAAATCTTGGGGGTCCTGGGAGAAGCATGATGTGGAGTCAGGAGCTCAAGTGTATCTGTGGAAAACGACCAAGGTGCTTCTTGGGGTGTCCTTGGAGCTTGTTGCCTTTTGCAGCAAGGGATGGGACACCCATCTTGAGTGTGTTCCCTCCTGTCCCAGCCCAGCCTGGGGACAGGGATTGCCCCTTCCAGCTCAGAATACTCTGTGAGTCTGTGCCAGGCTGGGGAGGAGAGTTTGCTGGGAATTTGTGTAGCCTGGAGATGCTCTGCCCATACCTCACAGTGAGGGAGCAACGTGTCTGCCTGGCACTTTAGCTGGGGACTTCTCTCCTGTGCAGGTGAGTTCCTGTTCCTTGGCACCAAATCTGCTGTAGAGCTGCACTCTGAAGGTTTCCTCTTCCTTCACTTTGCATTTACCTCTGGTATTTATTTTGCAGCCTGTTTTGCTGATTTCTCTTCAACCAGCATCTCTCAGGCCTGGGGCCTGGCTGAACACCAGGCCCTTGCCCAGTTGCACTGCTGGAGGAGATTGGACTTTACATTCCTACCTCCTGGTCCCTATTCCCTGTCCCCTGCCTGATCCCCCCTCACTTGTGGTCCCTCCTAAGGTGAGAAGCTTACTGGCTGACACCCAGCACAAGGGCACTTGTAGTCTGGCAGGGGTCCTCACCAGGTCCCCACAGGGTCTCTTCTGCTGGGGGATCCCTAAAATCTGTGATCCCATTAGAAGAGGATGCACAGAAGTGGCTCCATGTCCCAGCTCATCCCGCATCCTTTTCATCTTGCTTGTACTCTGCTGAGTACGAAAGGCTGGTGGGAAGACAGGGCCATGGTCACACATGATGCAGCTCTTTGGGTGTGGTTTGGAACGAGGTTTCCTGTCCAGCTGTGAGAGACACCTGGATAAACAGAGGAGAAGGGCTTGGCAGTGGCCCTTGCTTGTCTGGGTTCTTGCGTGGTTCCTTTTTCCAAGGAAGCATTTTGGGCTTCCTTTATTCTCTCCAGCCTCTCTTGTGATGGTGGTGAGTTGGGCTCTGTAATTGAGGAGATCTGAATAATCCACTGAGGAAGCTGCTAATTTGAAGACATGTCTGTAATAATTAAATCCTTATCTGGAGGGAAGAGAGAGCAGATACTAAAATGGGGCTAATTAAAATCCAAACCTGGGATGACTTGGGCTCTGGGCCAGAGCAGAGGAGAGTCTGTTGGGGATGTCTTCATGTGTAATTGCTTTTCAGAACATCAGTCCCGACCAGAAAACCCATCTGTTTCCCCTCAGGAAACTTGGATTGACCCAGAAACCCTCTTGCCTTGCCCTGTCCCGTGTTCCCCAGACCAGACACAGCTGGAGGAGGCCACGTACTTTGCAAAGGGCATAGAAGATGGTGAGACCCAGTTTGGGAGGGTGTATGGTTCTTGAGCTTCAGGAACTAGATTCCATCTTAACTCTGGAATATTTAGGCCCTTACCTCATTTCAGGCTTCAGAACTGTCTGATGCTCTTCAGAAATTCCTGAGAGCAAGGAGCACAGTGGGCTTGGATCCATCCCTGCTCTATTCATGGAAGGATTTGAACATGCAAAGGTGCCAAAGGGACCTGGTGCCTGGGAGGAAGGTGATTTTGGCTGTAGGGAGAGATGGATCCTGTTCAGGTTCACTCTGCATCTGGGGTGGGAGCACTCTAGATGAGGCTTTATAGCCTGTAAGGATGCAGAGCACTCCTGAATGTGAGCCAAGTCGTGGAGGTCCCTGTCAGCTGTGAGCAGGTGCAGGCAGGTGAATAGTAGCTCTGCTGAGCTGAAATTTGGTGACCAACAACTGTGGTTGTGATGTTGGAAGGGAGAAAGGGCCTTTGGACAGCACCTCATGCAGTGCCATGAAGGTGGGAGATCTGCAGGGTGGGTGTTAATGCGCATTCCCAGAGCTTCTGTGAGTGCTTTTCCTGTCAAGCCCAGAGTCCACCACCTTCTTCAGAGTCCGCCATGTTCTTCAGCAGGGCCAAACACTTTGCAAAGGGCAAGGGACAAAAATCCCACCTCCAGTTACATACCAGTAGGATGCAGGGTAAATTCCAGTGCATCCTTCTGAGCACCTGCACTGGGTGTATTCCTGCACTAGGGAGGTGGTGCTGCTGTGTCTGCATGGGCTGAAGGTCCTCTCTTGGTGGTGGCAAGGTGGAACCCAGCAGCAATCATCACTCAGGTGAGCTGGCCCAGAATCACTGTATTTCAGCAGGGAAGCGATTGTAGCTGTCCAAACCAGGCACCTTCTGGAACTGGTGATGATAAATTGGTGCATTTACCCAGAGGAGACAAGGTCAGGGAACTGTGTCTATCAGGTATTCACATGTGAGCACAGGAGGGCACAGGAGGCTGAGCAGGGAGCCGCTTCTGCTCGGGTGAGCATCACACCAGTCCTGACACATGCAGGGTTTTCTGCCTTTGCTGCCCTGGAGGGACGGCAGCTCTGCAGCAGTACAGCCTGGCAGCTGAGTGCTGGGGCTCAGGGATGGCCTGAACCCCCCCCACCCCCACCAGTGCTGCTGGAGCTGGGCTCTGCCTGCTCCCACATCTGTAGGAACAAGCACTGCAGGGTGCACAGGGTCCAAAACTGTCTTGTAAAAGAGCCAGAAATTTCAAGCTATCTGCAGAAATGGTCACTAAACCCTCTGGAAGGCATTGCTCAGCTGCAAAGCCTTGTGAGCTTTGATATGCTCTTGGCTTTTAATAGAGAGCACACAACACCCTCAGCTCAGGCAGCAGATGTTTTCCAAGGCATTGGGATATCCCTTTTCCTTCATACCCCGCCCCCAAGGGAGTTTAAGGTGTCCTGACCCCCACCTTTTTGAGTGTCCACAGAAGCAAACAGGGGGACCAGGTAGGATACCACCACACCTGCTACTCTTCCCACCAGTGCTTTATCAGTGTAATTAGCCACATTTCATTCCTTTGAAAGCCTGCTGAGCTGCAAATGTGTCCTTCCTCTCCTGGTGATGTCTCATGGATTAGCCAAATCCTGCTCTAACCTCCTGGAGTGGTTCAGGGGGTTGTTCCTAGTGCTGGGTTGGACAGGGCTTGGAGCAGCCTGGGATAGTGGAAGGTGTCCCTTGGCAAGGGGTGGAACAGGATGGGCTTAAAAGATCCCTTCCCACCCAAACCAGTCTGGGATGCTGTGAATTCAGCATTTGCAGGAGCCCCCAAAGTACTGGGCGTGACAGAGTGCTGTTCCCAGGGGCTTTGGGTCAAAGGGTGAAACAGGGTCAATGTTTTTTGGATGTCCTTTGGGAGTGGATGGAAACAGGGGTCAGGCCCAATAATGCCATGGCTGGGGCTCCCCCTTGGGTGAGCTGGGAGCCTCTGGGTAACACGGTGAAGACAAGGGCAGAGCTCCTGGGGCTCTCATGCCAGGCAGTGCCTAGGGACACCAAGGACGCTGCATTAGCTGGGCTCCACAGAGCTGACATTTTGAGAGGGAGCAAGTTAGAAATTGAGTTGAACTAATGCCCAGTGCTGGATTTTGAAAAGATACATGCCCAGATGAGACCTCTGCTGCCATGGGGGAGGGCTGCCATCCTTCTGCAAACCACCACACTCCCCACACTTTCTGGAGCAGTTTGTGTTGCTTCCCTCAGTTTGAAGCTCTCTCTGTTTCCTCCAATCCCCGAAAGAGGGGAGCAGTGGTGGGACATGGTGTTTCCTCTGGTCTCTCTGTCTCCCATGCTACCTGAAGCTCTCAGGGGCTCTGCTTAGACCCCCCTGCTGGATCCAACACAGCTTCTCATATTCATGTAAACCTTGATTTATTCTTCCTGATCTTTTCCAGTACTTGGGATTTCTGGAGGGAGCTGGACTTTTATATCACTTATATCTTCCTGGTGGCCTATATCCAGGAGGAATGAGCTCCAGATGAAGTTTTTCCGTGGCAGGCTATTTTTGAGGTGCTTTCTGTGGTTCCTCTGATGCTTAATAAGGGCTGAGCTAATCCCACAATTCTCCTTAAGAGGAACAAGTTGGATTTTCCTTCTAAAGCACAGCATCTCCAGGCCCTCAGCCTTGCTGGTGCAGTGAGTGGGCACATCCTCCCCTGCATCAGGAGTTGAGATGTGCAGAGCAGACTCCACCAGAAAGTCATCCTTGCATGAAACAAGGCTTAAAATGTCAGACAGGAGTAGGATGAGTCCTTCCTGCAGCACTGTGGATTTGGCTATGCCAGGTGTACTGGGTGTGCCAGGTGGGCTTTGGCTGGGGCTTGTTTTGGGGGCTCACTTTGCACCTGAAGGGTGTGGGTTGAAGATGTGACCCTGCTCGATGTGGATTTAGGCAGAGGAGACGGGGCTCCAGGGCCCAAGCCTTGCCCCCAGCCACCCTGTAATGTCATTGTCCTCAGATGTCCCTGCATGGCTGCTGCTGCCACGTCCTGTCACTGTCGGGGATGAGATGTCGGAAGCTGATGCTGCTCTGGGCCCTCCCCAGCACGGGCACTGCGGGAACAGCACTGGGGCCATTCCAGCCTGGATTAGGGCTGGGCAGGGCTCTTTGTCTCCATCTCTGCCTGCTCCTTGCTGGGGTTCATCCGCCCCTTCCGAACTAGTGAGGGACAGCCAAGGTGGGAATGAAGCCTGGCTTGGCAAGGGAGGGCTGTGGTTATCTATGGTGTGAGGGTGCTTGGGAGGAAGAGCAGTTTCAGTCAGGCAGGATTTAACCCCATGATCCTGCCTTGTCCTGTGTGGAGCTGAGTACCCACATGTCCCAGTAGGGGTGGAGATGCTTGTGGTAAATCTTGTGAGGTTTCCTTGCCAGACATTGCAGAGCTGTCCTGGTGCTGGATCTGCTCATCCTCAAAGCCTGAGTGTTCAGAACCAAGAATCCCACTGATGTCCCACTGTCCACCACTGCATGTGCGCAAAAGCTCTTCAGGAACTAGCTGTGCCATCAGCAAAGGGATTAATTGCTAAAGCCCCTTAGCACAGGCAAGGAACAACAGAAGGGATGAAAACAAGGGGGAATCTTCCCCACTCCCCATCACCTGAGTTACTGAAACCATCCCAGTCACCTCTGGTTGGGGTCATCCAATGCACAAGCCACGATGTCACCACTCTTCTGGAACAGGAAGGACTAAAACCATCTGTACTTTGGGAGGATGGAGGAAAGGTGAGCCTTGCCTGGATTGTCTGCAGGTGGAATGGGGAGCACAAGGGAAACTTGGGGCACAGCCTTGCTGCTGTTGTCTCTGTGTGCTGGGGTGGTTGGTGGTGAATTGCTGAGCTCTGGAGGCCTCCCCAGGGCCAAGGCTGTGCTCCAGGAGCATTGGTGTTCCCTTGCAGGTTGTGGTGCCTGCAAACCCCTGAAGTGTGATGCAGGGATGCATTCCTGAGCCTGCAGTGTTCCCTCCTGGAGCCAACAGCACTGGACACATCCCTGCTCTGTCCACTGTGGCTCTGAATACCCTCAAACACTTCCCAAATTTCACTGAAAGCCCCATCTTCCTCTTCCCTGACTCCAAACTCCCTCCCTTGGGTCTTCCTCAACCTCACTCATAATTTAGAGTCTGGTGAAGGATGGTTGGACAGGGCTTGGAGCATCCTGGTCTCATGCATGGAAGGTGTCCTTGCCCTTGGCAGGGGGTGGAACTGGTTGAGCTTTCAAGGTCCCTTCCAAAGCAAACCATTCCATGGTTCTGTGGTGGCAGAATGCTGGAGACCTGCCTGAGCAAGGCAAGGAGTGGGATTTTCCTCTGGGCCCCGGGGAGTTCACTGAGCCACTTCCCCTTTCCACCAGTCATGGAGTTGGTGGCCAAATTTTCACTGGGAACTGGGCAGATGTACAGGTAATCTGTGGGAGTGGTTATCACTGCTGAGGCTCATGGCAGGGAAGGCCTGCTGAGGGTGTGGAAGAGATTCCAGTGGGATGGATGGTGTGGGGGAAACCCTGGATCTCAGGCAGACCAGGCATGGAAGCTCTTCAGGTGCACGTGGGGTTTGCCTCAGGGTTTCTTTACATGCAGCAGCCTCCCCTGTGCCCTGGGCTGGGTGTGGGTGCCAGGCCTGGGTGAGTGAAGAGGCACCTCTACAGCATTTGGCAGGGCTTGGGTGCACCCATGGCACAGATTTCCTCAGCGTCCCCTTGGAGTTGGTGACTCTTCCCTCATCGCTGAATAAATTAGCACCACAAGTGCTCACGGGGTGTGACTAAAGCAGGGCAGGCGCTGGTTTGGCAGTGAGGGGGAGGCCCCAAGCTCCAGCCTGGCAGGCTTCCAGATGAGATAACTCCTCAGCAGAAGTGTCATGGGGGCAGGAGGGATGTACCCATGGCAAAACCACTAGTGAAATCATGGAAAATCACTAGCCATTCCTCTGTGTCTCAACAAGGATTGAAGCTGTGCCTTACTAGTGGGGAAATTGAGGCACAAAGCCTCACTCTCCCAAAGGTACGGGGACTTTGCAATGATCCCCCTCTGTGGCAAAGACAGGATTTTCTCCCAGTGATTGTGGATCACTTCCCTGTGCCTTGTTCCCTTTCAGAGGAGTCTGCATCCATCTTGGGCTGGAAACCGGCCCGATTGCTGGGGTGGATCCCATTGCTGCCTTCCCTGGCAGAGTTAGCCAGGGGCTGGTTTACCATGCTGTGCTGCTTGTGTAGGGATTGCATTTCTTTCTGCTGCTGTTCAAAGTAACCTTTCTTGAGAGAGAAATCAAAGACTCTCAACACAAGGAAGAACTTCTTTCCATGAAGGAGGGCAGAGCGCTAGAACAGCTGCTTGGGGACAGCGTGGAGTTTCCCTCCCTGGAGACATTCCAAATTCACCTGCATATGTCCCTGTGTCACCTGCTTGGGGTGTGACCCTGCCTTAAGAGGGCGTTGGATCAGATGATCTTCAGAGGTCCCTTCCAACCCCAACTGTTCTGGGCTTCTGGGAATTCTGTCACTTTGGCCTAACAGAGCAAAGGATGGGGTTTGGTTGCAAAGTTAGGAACAAAGGATGGATGAGCCATGTGTACACACAGCAGAGTTAGCAACTGAAAAAGGAAATGGTTGTAACTGGAATTGTGGCGCTTTTTGTGTCAGTTTGGTGGCTGCTGAAACCCCTCCTTGTCCCTGTGGAAGGATCTGAGTGCAGATCACATTCTGAAAGAGGGATGTGAGCTTGGTCTGATGGATCAGGTGCATCCATCTCCTCCCTTCCAGGTCACATGGTGGTTTTCCAACCTCTCATGCACCAAAGGAATTGGGATTTCTCCAGGATTTCCACAGTCCTGTCTTTCCGTGATGCTGCTGGGTGTAGGTAACTGGAGTGGCACATGATTACAGGATTTGAGGGATTTGATTTGTGTTTTTGCTGGTTCGAGTGAACCCCTCATGCCAGCTGTAGACAGCTGTGCCACAGAGTGTAATCCAGCTCATGTTCCAGCAACCACATTCCCATGCTCCTCCAGAACACTCCCTGTGCTTCCACACAGGCTCTTGGGATCCTCAGGGCTTCAGCAGCATCCTGAAAGGTCCTCTCTCCTCCCAGCCAAGTCTTTGGCTGTTGCAAACCCAGGGGTGAAGTCTCAAGGTGAGCCTGGGCTTGCTGAATCTCTTGGCCAGGCTTGGGGGTCCCATTGTCAGAGGGATCTTCCAGGCTGGAGCCCCTCCAAGGCCCATTTCTGTCTGTCACATCACCCCAAGGTGCAAGGGCAGGAGGTTGGTGTGGCTTTACCCCAGCAGTTCTGCCCCTGTCGCATTCCTCCTTGGAATACACTGAGATCCTGCCTTTCTCGGGGGTCAGGGCAGGACTCATGGCCCACTTTTGAGACAGGGAAACTGAGTCAGGACCTCTGACATGACCCCCACAACACCTCCCAAGGTGACAGAGTCCTGTAAGTTCCTGTAGATGTCTGTGTGACCACGTTTGGTTGCCAGCCCTGGGAGTTCAGCCACCTCCTCCCCCCCAGGGCCCAGTGCAGATTTTGGCTCCTTGTCTGACAAGGTTTTGCTGAGGAACAATTGTGTCTCTGCACAATGAGGAGCAGGTGGCTGTCTGAAAATACCCTCTGGAAGTGGTGTGTAATGCCTCCCTTCCCACTGGGAAGTATAAATACCAGTACAATGCTAGTGTTTACTGCTCCCTGAAAAGAAACAGTCAGATCTGGACATTTTTCCTCACAGATTCTCCTCTGGTTTAGCAACTTGAGTGAGCAAGGCTTGAGGTGGGAACTGCTTTATGGGTTTGGAGCAAGTCTTTGGGGCAGAAGTGTGTCCTTTAAGATACTGGGAGTAGCTGCCTTTTATTGCTTGCAGTGTCCCCTGTCCCCACCCTTTAGGGGCACCCATGGCTTCCCAACACCTGAGACAGCTCCAAACCCTGGAGGTGCTGCCCAAATGTCCTGTTCTGATACTGTTGCATCTCCAACAAGGGACAAGCTGGACGTTGTCCCTTTGGGGGCAAAGGACACACTGGTGCAGGTGTGGGGATGCCAGGAGACCTCCCAGACCTCGATGAGAGAGGAGGCATTGCTGCATCTTTTCTCAGGTCTCCACCACATTCCCTGCCCTGATCTTGGCAAATCCATCTCACCTTTTGGAATGGGAATCCAATCCTCTGCTGCTAAAAACGGGCACCTTATTTCCAGCCAGAATTCCTCATTTCCCTTGTTATCCCTGGGTGTCCTGGCCACGGGCAGCGCCTGGCACCAGCCAAGGACCATCTGTGCAGTTCCCTGCTGGCGGCAGGGCTGCGTTAGGGAATGTGGGAGCACTGTCACCATATCGGCCCCACGGAAAACTGGATCTTCCTTGTCCCTCTCAGGGGACTGGAGGTCCCAAGAGACCACAGTGTATCCTGGGAATGCATGAGAGGACTTGGGAGAAAAGCTGGGATGAGGTTGTATCTGCTGATTGGTTTTCTTCTTGAAAAGCAGCTTTTTCCCCAGATATCACCCAGAATGGAGAAGTCAGGATGCTTCACTTCACAGCAGAACTGCTCCAGTCCAGGCTTTTAAAAATCTAAGAAACCTGTGGAGTGTGTGGAAAGGGGTCTGCACCTGGGCACAGGGGTAGAGGGAGGGAAGGAAGGATGGAGAGGGGCCCATGGGGGCTGTGGGGCTCTCCAGAGGAATCCAAATAGCTCCTGGCACAAGTGGAACTCAGCTGGTGTCTGCTTTGGACATTGTGGCATAAACAGCTGTCTTGGTTTGAAAGACAGGTACCTGCTAAGGAGGGGCAGGACCTCCTTAGGAAATGTGGAATCCAAATCCCCTCCCTCCGAATTATTATAATTTAAGAAATTAAAGGGGCTTTCAGGCAGAGTTACGGGATAGGGATAACAGTTCTTTACTAGTATTTCTAACAATGCAAACAAACAATAACAATTA